>CAUYPK010001522.1:0-29174 GCA_963574355.1 Loris lydekkerianus
ACTGTGTTCTTGGCTGTGCAGAAGCTTTTTAGTTTAATCAGGTCCCAGTAGTGTATTTTGATAATGTGGCCTCTTGTTTTCTCTCTCTCATTATTTTTTTCCTATTAACATCCATTGATATCCATCTGCGTGCCAGTTGTGCTGGGCACCAGGGACTGCCCGGCCTGTGACTCCCTCACAGAGCTCCCCTCCTGGGCTTAGTTTTCTCCTTTGCACTTGGTATCTGGTGTGCCCTTTTTCCCTGGGGATTCTCCCAGCCCCTAGTCTCTGCCCTTTTCTAAGTGACCTAAGTAAAAAGTGACTGGTTTTCCCCATGTGGCAGATAAACTGCTTAGAAGGAAAGTTCTCAAAGAACAGTTCCAAAAATAATCCGAGCAATGACAATGTGGTTTAAATGAACCTGTAGCTTTCTGTGGTGACTTCTTTGAAGGACGCCATTTATTTAGAGACAGGAGTTCTGGTGTGTTTGCAAATACCCAGAATGAAAGCTGAGCCTCATTCCCTCATTAGTCATGGCTTGTATAGGTCAAAGCTGCTCACTCTGTGTGCCCAGAGGGACTCTTTGGTAGAGATGGAGACGTCTTTTGTGGGATACTATTTCAATCTGTAACATGCCGGTCATTAGCTGGTGCTAAGAAATCTTTTGTGACATACTTTTGAACTGTAGTCATACTTTAATAGCAGGATTGGGTTTATACTTAATTTAACTGATATCTTCAGTGTATTCCTCTTTCCTTGATACACGGTAGGCTGAGAATACAATCCACTAATCTGCTCCTTACCCCAAGCACTAAGTTCAGTGTCTGGAAATGAGGCAAAACCAACATTCATTGAATGAGCAACTGAAACAAGCATAAAGGAGTAAGACCATGTTTATTTAATTCATTTTTCATATAAAATTTTAAAATAACATTTATTATTATTAGACATGCGAATTGAATCAATAATTCCCAAAATATTTAAGGAAAATAAGCAAAGAGAAGAAAATAAATCCTCTTGGACAACAGTCCCTTCCACTGTTTTCTGTTTTTTTCTGTGCTGTAAATGTACGTGTGTGAGTTTGTGTCTGTGCTGTGTGTCATCTCTGTGCGTATGTCTCTTGGGTTATACGTTGAGTTTAAGAGGGATTGAGATATGTTTCATTGAGCCAGGTGGGAAGGCCAGTCAGACACCTGTTTGCACAAGGAACAAGGTAGGTATGGGCTGGGCATTCATCCCCAACGCAGACAGGCCCAGATGGAGGCCAGGGAGGGAGTGTTGGCTGTGCTGGGGTGGGGCCACCACTTGCCCACTCTGCTCACCTCCTGCCCTACTCCTCACTGTTCTCATGCTGCTCGGACCCTCTGGAGCAGGGCAGGGCCAGTGACCAAAGCACAGTGGAAGATACCTCTAAAGATCCCATAACTACTTGGAAGTGATTCTAGAGAGCTGGCACGTCCGTATTAGCAAAGGGAATGAACATGAGACCAGCAATTTTAGTACCAATCATCAAAATGCGTCCATTTCCTCCTGGAGAATGGAGCAAATTAGGACAATCTGGGTGTTTGATGTGCATGTGTATGTGTGAATGTGTGTGTATTTCAGCACGTGTGAGTGTGTGAGTGTGTGTTTGCTTTTAACAAAATGGGCTCAGATTGCATTTATTACCTTATAACTGGCTTCAGCACCCTACTGGGAGCTTCCTACCATGCCATTCTTTCTTCTAGGGCACGTGCAGTCCAGTGTTGTCTGAGAATGGGATGGCCATCTTTGCTAAGAGAAATTTAAGACCTTTCTTTCTGGATCAGGGGTTCACTGGCCTGTCTCTCCCACATTAGGTAGGGTAGATTCTGAGGCAGAACTCTCTGTGCCCTCAAGTCCATGCTTCCCAAGGTCCCTCAGCAATACCTGGTTCTCCCAGCTAATACATTACTTTATTCCTTCCCTTTCCTTGTCTTTGGTTTTATAGAGTCATGCTTTCAAAATTCTCAAGGGAAATCACATAGGATGTCATCGCCTTCTCTCTCTTTCCTACCCAGTAATGAAGCTGCTAACAGTGCCACTGAAGCCATGTGATAAAACTCTTCTCAGACCCCCTCCACAGCTGCTCTGGCCCCTCTGCCTTTTTCTCTTGGCACTGTAGGTACTGGGTGCCCCAGCTGAAGTCACTGTAGCCTGAGTTCCTATAGCCTGGTTGGGGGGGGGAAGGAAAGGGGGTGGGCTGGGGAAGATGTGAAGGATCAGGGCATCTGGGACAGACATGTGGAATGATTTAAAGTTCACAAGTAAATGAATGAGAGATGTTGCCTTATTCAAAGGTACATGTGAAATGAGATGTCTTAGGCTCATAGAGAGAGGTAAGCACAGCATGGAGCTGCCTGCCGAGGCAGTGATCATCCTTCCCTCCCTGGGCAGATTCCTCATTTCTTTTTACCCACAGACCCTGGAGAGCCCAGCGCACCCTGGCAGATAGTGCTGAGTTATGGCCCAGCAGGAAGATTCAGCTGGGTCTACAAAACAGGCGCTGCCAGCCAAACACCTTGAAGGGTAAGATGTGGACTGGAGTTTCCAGAAAAATCAGGCCCTGCTGCTGCCACATTTCACTCGAAAAAGAACAAGAAGTTCGGGTTGCCACCTAAGCCCACAAAGGACACTCAGTGTCAACCAGGCCTCCCAGCCTCTACAGTGTCACGTCCTCTCGGCTCCTGCAGTGGCACTTTGGTGAATTGTTTTACCTCGTTAGGCTTCAGCTTTCTCTTCTGTGAAATGAAATGTGTAGTAAATGTTCTCTGAGTCCTTCTCACCCTGAAAGGTTCTTTCCTTCCCTCTCGCATCCCTCCTCACCCTTCAAGCCTCGTTTTCCAGGCAGCTTTCCCAGGTGCCCTCAGCTGACCAGTGAAATTCTTTCTAGAGACTTGGTCAGAGGGAGAGTTGCCAAAAGCTTGGAGGTCTGCCACCCCCACAAAGAATGAAAACAGGGTGTTGTGTGGAAAGAGAGGAGGAGGTGCAAAGTAATTAAGGTTAATTATAGAAATAACAAGTTAGAAAGGTACCCTAAGAGGAGAAAAATCCAGCCCCCCATGTGTGGTGGGTAAGGAAGTTATTCTGGTTTGGAAGCCCCAGTTCCCTAGAGAGGTTTGGGGTAACTAGGGAAGGTCAGAGAGCAGCCACGAATGTTTTATTTTAAACAACAGTGGTATGACCAGTTGTGTAAAGACCTGGGGACCAGGGCAGAATAATATCTATAAAAATCTAGCTTGGCAAACTCCATGAAGGCAGCCTCATTCCTCCTAAACCAAGGCCACTTCTAGAATTTCCTTCCCTAAGAGGGAAGAGAGCCTGTTTTTATTTAGGTCATAAATGGGTTAAAAATAAGTTAAATGTGACTTACCGAAATATATTGAGTACTGGCAATCAGTTCATTGATATCTTATTGCTGTTCTGGATTCCAGAGATATATAAGAAATGCAGGGTTTGAGCAATGACCTTGTCTTAGTTATAGAAACTTTTCTTGAAATAAGATATGGGCAGTCACAGGAACACAGGCAAAGCATCTCTGCTGGAGCCCAGCACACACTTCCCCTACTGCAGGGCCTAACGCTTCTCTGGGAGAGCTCTAGGTTTAGGAGAAGCTTAGTTTCAAAACCATTTGTATATCCAACCTGCTCATTGATTCAAAGCATTTATTGAGCACCCATAGTGCGTCACATTTGGAGCTTGAAAGAAAATTAAAAATGGAAATTAGCCATTGTTAGTGATGTGCCCTTTGGCTATGCTTTTGTGAGTCTGGCTTGAGTTCTTGTGGTTGAGTCTATGGAGACCCCCAGGTCGGAGGCTCAGTGGAGCGAAGCGTTGGATCCTCATTTTCCAACTGCAATGTGGCTTGGTGGTGGTTCCCAGAAGAGTTAGTGGAGCATGTTGCAGTCATTGGGCCACGGAGGAGACAGATGACCTGAATAGGAATAATCTAGAAGACTAAGGACACAAGGATGGTCTGGGTCATTCCTAGCCTACATCTACAAATCTTTCTTTCTATTTGCCCTCCCAAAGTCTACTCTTATAGAGGGTATGGCCACAGTCTCCTAACTGGCCCCTGTGCCTCACCCACTCTGTTTCCTTCTTCCTACTGTTGTCAGAGTTCCTCTGCAGTAACAAAATCTCCATCACAAACTCACAGTCTATAAAGTAACAGTGATGCTCAGGGAGAGAAAGAGAGAGAGAGGGAGGAAATTGTTTTCTGCTGCCACATTGCCTTTATAAAGCTAAAATTTCTTAGCATAGTGATCAGTGTCCTTCAAGATCTGACTCAGCCCATGGGGCCTCCTATCATGACCTGAACACCTCACCCTGTTTCCCACCTCTGTTTTGCATTTCATGCTCTTCCCTCTGCCAGAAATGCGCATCTAGCTTCCTTAGTGAGCCCTCCTTCTTCCAAACTCAGCACAAATGTTTTCTCTGCCGGGCCCTTCCCTGGTTTCTCCACACAGAGTAAGTCATTCCTTTATCTGTGTCTATCTGTGCTCTTGAAAGTCATCCTTCACCAGCCATTGTTCTATGATCACAGGTCCTTAGCGCCTAGAGCAAGATAGAGGCATACCCAAAATAAACTTGTTTTATAAATAAATGCTTATCTCTAGTATGAAGCCAGCAAACATAAGGTTAGGGATTTCTATTTCTTTATTAAAACACACACACAAACTACGGAATCATGGTTTACCTTGTAGACCAGTGATTTTCTATCGATGTGTCACAGCACACCGGTTTGCCCTGAGAGGATCGTAGGTGTGCTGGAAAATTCTTAAAGAACATTAATTAAATTATTTCAAAAGAAGTTTCAAGCATAGAAAGTACATAATTTTTGCTCTTTTGTTTTGATCAATATAATTGAAGTGTGCTGTGACAGTTTGACTATAGGTTCAAGTGTGCCATGAGTTAAAAAGGTTGAAAAACACTGTTACCTTCTCTTTTGCAGCAGAATTCAGAGGTTACCAGTTCATCAAAGGGCAAAAGGAGCTCACAAAACATGAACTCTCAATGGTTGTATCAGCCCATTTTGTTCAGATGTGTGTGTGTGTCTATGTGCCCCATGTGTGTGCAGGTGTGTGTGTGTGCAGGGGTGTGTGTGTGTATGTGCCCCATGTGTGTGCAGGTGTGTGTGTGTGTGTGTGTGCTGGGGTGTGTGTGTGTGTGTGAATGTGCCCCGTGTGTGCAGGTGTGTGTGTGTGTGCCTTTGCTGCCATTCCCAGGCAGCAAGAGATGCTCTTGTTCCTTGGCTTCTTCCAGAAGCCTTCCCATATTTGTGGTAGAGAAAGCCCCCATTTTCCTCTTTAGTTGGCCTTATTTTTTTCTACTTGAAAGGTCTGTTTCATTAGACTTTTATAAACTAGATTATGAGAGGTGAAATTTTCCTAACCTGTTTGAACTCATGGTTGGATGGAAGGAATTCTAAATTCCAACAACAAATTAAAAATACACACATAGATGAAATTGCGAGCCTCTTTCAACTCTTCTCCCCTGTATGCAATGATACACTTAATGGGAATAAATGAAAAGCTGTATTTTTTGTATTTTATTGTTCATAGGAGGCAATAAACAAAATGAAAAAACAGCTTTTGTTGTTTTCCAGATTGTTCATCTTTGGAAAATAGATATGTGGAGGGGTGGGGGTTGAGAACTGAACTGTGGACCAAAAAATAAATAAAATAAAATAAAACCAAAAAAAAAAAGAAACCCTTTCAGTGATTCCTGTGTGACTGTAAGTCTGTAAGAGGACAGGCTGAGAACAGCCACTTCTTCTAAGTGGTACATGATACTGACATACTAGATAGAGCTCCACTTCACCCAGGCTCATAGAAAGGAATAGTAAAGAGACAGAAACTCAGAATCCAGGGAATAATATAAGAGAAAAGCCAAATAACCCCTAGGCAGGAGGGCAATTTCTGCAGCTGACTACATGATAGCTCCCCTTCTGGCCTTTGTAAGATTCCTGGTGCAGTTACAATGATCAGGGACATTTTCACAGAGTGGCCCTTTTCTGTGCAGAGATATTTCAGAGCTGTGCTGGGAATTCAGGGGCTGTAGAGCAAAGTGACAGTCATAGCTTTGTTCAAAACTCAAAACCCAGTGACTGAGGACTCCTCAGATGATTGGCAGCTCTGTCTCCCCAGTGCCCTGAAACCTGCAGCGTAAGGGGCCAGTGGAGCAGCGATTCAATGAACAAGTCACTGGGTGGAGGCATGGTAAGGGTAGCTGCAACAGATCATGGACTTTCCCTACTTGTTTTGGTTTCAGAAGGGGGAATCTTACCTTGCCAGGAAAACATACATCAGGATGGAAAGAGCTGAGCCTGGGCTTCTTCTCACATGTGTTTTGTCTATGAAACACATGTTCACATCACCTTCTACCCAATTAAACGGCTACCCACTGCTGGATCCGGCCTCGTGAGAGGAATTGGCTTCCACAGATTTTTTTCTTTTTTTTTAAAGCTTTTCTGACTAAAGGCAAGAAAATAAACCCTACTATCACTGAGGCCCATCAAATCTTACCCCTCCAGGCTATTCCCCATTGTTCTGTGAAGGAGTGCAGCAGGAGCAAATGGAAAGGCATTAGCAAAGGCAGATTGATGCGGTCTTAAACTCTATTTGCAGATTTGTAATAGTCCTCTGAAAACCCCTGTGCCCAAAGTAAAATTATGGTTTCCTTTGCTGTGACCTGTTTTGACAGCATCATGGAAGGTCACGGCTGGAAGAAACCTTAGAAATCAAACAAATCCCTCATTTACAAATGAGGAAACTAAGGTCCACAGAGGTTAAACCCAATGTCACTGAGCTAATTAGTAAGCCTTGGGAGAGAATGAAGAGTCGCCTTTCCTTTTTAAGGAGGTCTTGATGGCTCCATTTTGTGGGTGCACACTGTAAGTGGTTTTATGCGGTGACACCAGAACTTCTTAGGAGAAAAGGAATTCTTTGAAATGTGAAGCCAATTCTCTCTGCCTGCCAAGATACTTAAAAAACAACAGCAATGAGCTAGGACATCTGTCTATCGTTGGGAATTTGGGAGGCAAATATTTTCAAAGAACCTAAGTGTTCAAACAAACATGCGTAGTGAATATGGTCTCAGCTCCAGCTGAGCCATTTAAACTTGGACAGAGAAGCAAGGGAAAATGGAATTAGAGTGTGGATAGGAAATGCAGGGATCCAAAATTCTTGTATGGATTTACCTGAAAAATGAAGTTAATGCAGATTCAGGTATTTCTAAAACACATGAAGCCTTTGTACCATCCTCCCATGATTGCTGGCTTCAGGGAAAGAATATACACTTCTAAGTCTCTCCTTTGGAATGTGGGTTTGTGGTTTGAATCAGCAGAGCTGGCCAGATGCTTAGAGGGTTGGACAACTGAGCCAGGAAGAGCCTGGCTTCCCCCCTGCAGGGATGAGGTGGGCTCACAGCTGGCAAAGGACATGAGTTGAACCTGTGTGTTCTTAAAAAGCTTCAAGTAAGGACTTGATCAGGCAAGGGGATCCTGGGGAGACAGAGGTAATGGATGGGAAAAACGCCAACATGGGAGTAAGAATAAGTTATCTGTGATTGGGGAGGGGCCAGGTGGGGGCAAGTCAATCTGGCTCTTGGCCCTGAGTCTTCAAGTGCTTTTCAGCTGAGAGGGGGGTTAAGGAGAAGATCTTCTATCCCAGAGTGATCCTTTGGTCAACCTTGTACCCCTCCTAAAAAGTGTGCTGAGCATTCAGGATGGCCAGGAGGACTCATCCCAGAACTGATGGAATTGGGGGCCCTTGAGTTCCTCAATGTTATCGGACCCTGTTTTCCCTTGGGGAGCTGACTGGGGTTCTGACACTGCAGGCATCAAGAAACAAACCTGATTCTCCTCTTAGGGAAAAACTGTGCTCTTCAGAGAAAGAGGGTCAGAATCTTGGCTACTCCTTTTGAAATACTCTAGCCTAGCTATGGGAGGATCATCTCAACTTGCTTGAAAATTTAGAGTGAGTGGCCAACTTAGTGTTCAAGCTCATGTGGAATGTGCAATAGCCTATGTGGATGACTTGAAGAACCTCCTAAGAAAAAAATAGCTTTGTCAGACTGGTGTGACAGTTGTTGGAATTCCATCATTAGGGACACATTCTTTAGCACCCACTGTTGCCCTGAGGGTGCAGATCACTTTTGAAATGCAAACTACTCCTGGGGATAAACTACACATTTAATCATATTGCTTCAGTGTGAATTTAATTCATTAGTGCAGGGGTTCAGGGGTTCCTGAAACTCTGGATCAGGACAGAGGGGAAAGAAAACTGAGAGGTAAAAATAAGAGGCAACATTTGAGGGGAGAAGACACCCCAGGTGAGGTTTAATGATTTCCCATCATGCCAGAGGACAGGACTGGGAAACAGAGTTGCTTGCCTGGTTTTGATAAATCACAGGATGTGAGCAGATTTGGGGACATTTTGTGTGTCCAGTGAAAGGCACAGAGGATGGAAACCTGGCCTCCCCAGTAGGTTGCATTTTCATTAAACAGAGTCACCAAGCATTCACACAGTAAACCATGGTTTCCAAAGTGCTTCCATAACTGATATTTTGCTTCCTTCCCAGAGAGCTATGATGTGATGGCTTGAGGCAGTATGATGACAGCAGCAGATTGGATGGACAATGAAACCAAGTTGACTGGTTTTCTTGACATTACAGCGTCAGAGGTTTCTGACCACCTCAGTGGATTCCTAGGAGATTCAAGGATCAAAGTGAATCCTGAATAAAGGTGGTGGTAGGATCTGTAGAGTCTCTAAAATGATACTTAAAGTTTACTTTTTGCAGGTGCATGTGTGCATTTGTGTTGAAGAGATTTTCCCTGCATTCTCTATGTGGTCCAGTCAAAGGCCAACACAAAAGCTGAAGAATTCCAGGCTTTTCAGTGTGTAACTGAATAGGTATGGAAAAAAATTTACCAAACACAGCCCTTTGGGGACAAGATTGGTGCCTACAAGTAAGTGGGGGGAGAGGCAGGCTGGGAGTCCCAGGCCCTTTCCTCCCATATGGCTTACGGGGTACTGCTTCAGCAGTAATGGTCATCAAGTGGCCACAACCTTCCATCTTAAATACTTAAATACGGAGACTCTGGGCAGGGACTCTCCGATGCTCACATGCCTGCCAGCATTTTGTCATCTATAAACCTAACTTTAAGAAAACCAGTGAAAAAAATAATAATTTGAAAGATAAAGCAGTTCTATCTATGTATAAGTAAATTTAAAGGCTTGTTATGCTTGTTGTTTATGCAGAAATTCTTGAATCTGTATAGTGCCATACTCTGTGTGTTACTATGGCTGAGGGCAAGCCCAGATGCCAATTAATAATGCATCCGCAGGAGGCAGCCTCCCAGATTTACACAGAAAGGCCAGAAGCATCTTTTACAAGTCCCCCCATCCACTTGGTTCAAATAGCAGTGCTTTGCTCAAAATTCTCCCATCAGCTACTAACATTTAACAGTTGGGTTTTTATTGATGGATTGATGGAATTAGTGTCTTTGTTAGCTAGTTCTCATTGGTTAAATTAAAGGTATTAACAGTGTAGCTTAGAGCTTAGAGGTGTGCCCCGGCCCGCGGGACTCCTTGCCCTTGAATGAATAGGACCTAAGAATCCCCTCAACCTGGACCTGTTCCCTTGGGTATGTTTTCTTAGCTTGAGCCCCAATTAATCTTATGGACAGCCATTGGTTTATGAGATGAGATAGTGCAGATGACTTTAATGTTTTGAACCTTGCCCAGGAATGTTGCTGTGTCTGCAGTGAGCAAAACTTTTACAAGATATGCTTGGGGCACCCAAACACAGAACAGAGAGCTGGGACCCTATGGTGTTGTAAAACCATTTGATAAACAGTTTTGGTCCTGCTTTCTTAGTGAATGTTTATCAAATAAATGTCTGTCTGCATGTGAGAATTCGGCCAGACACTTGCTTTCAATATGACCTGCTAACAAGGTTATAAAGGAAAGTGAGTTATTGCCCACTCAAATTTTTCTTGAAGGCCACAGACACTGACCACACCAAATGTCACCAAACTGACCCCTGACTAAATAAAATATTAGGTCATTTGCAATAATGCTATTAATATTTTTCAGAGGGTTATTCATGACATGCATGTAATATAGCATGTGCCTGCATGGATTCTGAACATTTTTTATTACTTCAAAGATAATATGTGGAAAAAAGGATCCTGTGGAGGAGAAGTCAGGGTGTTGAAGAAGGTAAAACAAGAAGGCAAGTTAAGAAGGGGTGACAGGTGTAGTGGGGTTTCAGAGTGTGGATGAAGGTCTGACCCCAGCCCAGGCGACTGGGAGTCCAGAGAGATGGGGGCTCAGGTCTCCAGGGAAAGAAAGGGAACGTCAGAAAGAAGGTGATGCCTTCAATATTTCCCCATTTAAGACATTCTTAAGTGTACCTTGAGAAAAGTTCTAACTGGTTTGTCACCAGGGCACGACCACCATATTTGTGGACTATTTTTCACTTCAGTGTTTAGGAACCTGCATCAGAACTGTGAGCATTTTCCTTGTCTACTCTCAGTGTGTCCCACAGCTTTGTAAGTGCTGCCTCACTCCTTTTCTAGTCAAGACACTGAGCAGATATTTATTTACTATCTGTAGGGACCTGTTGGGCACTGCTGGAGGGAAGCAGAAGAGCATCAGACTCAGTTCTGACCTCAGGAACTGAGTGAAGATGCCAACTTCACAGTCATTAACCAACTATTCACCTGTTGCCAACATTTTATGGCTCACAATCATCGTTATAATGGGATCCAGAGAAAGGAGTATCATTGGAGGTAGATGTGAAGACTTCAAGGAGGAGATAGAATTCAGGCTAAAGCTGTGTTCTAAAGCATAGATTATTTGTTTTGATGGGGAAAAAGAGAATCTTTGGAACAGAGCCAAGAGGTGGGAATGGGGAAGAGAGAAAGCACATAGTCTGTACGTCACAGTAAGCACATCGCCTGAAATGGCAGGGCTTGGGAGCGAGGGGCCCTGCTCACCACTCTCCAGGGCCGGTCTCGGCTAAATTACGTGTGCAGGCAGGCATCTGACCAGAACTTTACAGGGCAGCTTGGCAAAAAGAGTCCCCCCTCGCCCACCACCCTCAAATCAAAAAGGTCAAAACCGCAAAACTCCTGTGCTCAAACTCTAAGGATGGCCATGCTCTGTGTCTCCCACAGGCCAGGATTAATCTGCAGTGTATGTGGTACTGGGTGAGGGATCTGACAGGATCACCTTCACATGCAGCCCTCTGAAAACTGAGAGTCAGCGTGGGAGGAGAAAGGAAGACTGGGGGCACCGGCGTACTCTGTTACACCATGTAGAAAGGGGCTTCCTAAGTCCCTGCAGACCCCATGGAGCCTGGTCCTGGGTGGGCGATTTCACGACCCTGCTGCGAACCCCAGCTTGGCACGCAGGAAAGGCTGTGACCAGCACGTAAACCAATCACGCTAATTTAAAACACTTTGCTTTCATTGAACTCAAACACAATTAGCTTATTATTTTAACTGCCCAGTGGAGTCCGTGGTGGAGTTTTAAAAACCAAGGAAAAGAATATGATAACTTTCAGAGAGTTCAAAGAACAGTCAGGCCATTTTATCAGCACAATTGTTTTGGAGGTCACTGGTTTTTGAAAGAATTTATAGTAGGAAGGTCCTAAGAGATCATTAGGCCACCCTTCTCATTTTCTAGATGAGGACCCAGGGGCCAGAGACTACAGGGACCTGCCTTGGTGACTTAGCTATGTAGAGCAGGGTCAGTCCTGAGACAGATTGCAAAAAGTCTGGGTTTGGGTTACGTGCTCTTGTGAACACATTTGTCAGTTGGGTGTTTAATTAGCCTCATACTTAAAAAAAAAAAAAAAAGTTTTGTTGAGGTATAGTTCACTTAACATTCGGTTTACACATTTGAAGATCATTGTCCTTGAATATGTTCATAAACCTGGCATCCATCACTATAATCAATTTTAGGAACATTCTCATCAAACTAAAAGGAAACTTCATACCCCTTAGCTGTCAGGCCATAGCTCCCTCGTTTGGCCAACTCTGCATCTTTTGAAGAGATCTATTTAGAGCCCAAGGCAGCCATGAAGCGGCAGTTTGCCAATTCTGGACATTTCATAAAATGGAATTATATAGGATCCTTTGCCACTGCCATGTCTCCAGACTTCATCCATACTTTCGTCCACATCAGTGCTTCATTTTATTTTGTTGCTGGACAATCTTCCATCGTATGGATGTATCACGTTCTACTTGTCCATTCATCAGTTAGTGGACATTGGGCTCTTTCTACTTTTTTTTTTGTTTGTTTCAATGAATAATGCTGTTCTACAAGTTTTTGTGTGGAATATGCTTTCATTTCTCTTGGGCATATACCCCAGAGTTGAATTACTGGACCATGTGGCAACTCTGTCTGACTGTGTAAGGAACGGCCAGACTGGTTCCCAAAGCAGCTGCCCCACTTTATGTTCTTACCAATGGCGCATTGGGATCTGATTTTTCCACATGTTCCTTCTCAACATTTATTAGTATCTGTCTTTTTATATTATCGCTATCGTAGTGGGTGTGAAGTAGTGTCCAATTGTGTTTTTGATCTGCATTTTCTCCACGGCTGGTGCACGTTTTTCTCCACTTGACGGCCTTTTGTATATCTTTTTTGGTAAAACATCTATTCATATTCTTGCCCACTTCCAATTGGGTTATTTGTCTTGGGCTGTCATAGTTCCCTATATAGTCTGAGTGCGAGTCCCTTATCAGAGGTATGATTTGCAAAGCTTGTCTTCCATTCTGTGGGTTTTTTCACTTTCTTGAGGGTATCTTTTAAAACTCATAAGTTTTTAGTTTTGATGATCTCATAGGATTTGAAATGGTGAATTGTGTTTTTCTCTGCCTTTGGGTCACTGACGAATAGATATTAATAAACTTGTAGTGATAAAAATGTTTGCTGTAGACCACGGGGTGTTGAACTCATGGCAGACTACATGAGATCGTTTTGTTTATCTGTGATGGAGAATGTCATCAGAATTATGCACGAACCTTTAACTTTGTTCATCAGCTTTTGTTAGTATTGTGTACGTAATATGTGACCCAAGACAACTCTTCTTCCAATGTGTTCCAGAGACACCTGCTAGAGTAGGTGGCAAATTGACCTGTGTAAGGTAGTTTTAGCTTGATACAGAGGGCAATAAAAATAGATAGAAGCTGTAGTGTTACAGGAAATAGCAATAGTAGGGTGTAGAGAAGGACTTTGCTTCTACAAATGCAAAAAAAAAAAAAAAAAATGCACATCAAAAGCAAAATCAAAAGTATACCTAGGAATCACCCCAGTTGCCTAATACCAAAAGACTCCTTTTTAGTGTCTGTAGGATACAGAAATAATGCCCTTACGTAATGAAACTCATGTGCACAAGGATAATCACAAAGAGATTATAGTTTATAATTTTCTGTGTGGTTCCGTTTAGAATAAGCAGAGCCCCCACAGCCATAATCACTTATTAGTGAAGCAGGGCAATTTGATTGCACACACATGACACAGGATTTTTGATAGATATGTGTGTGTGTTTGTGCATGTGTGAGCACACATATTGCATTTGTGGATAAAGCCAGAGTTTTCCAGGTTGTTATCATTATAGCGTGAAAAGAATGAAGTTGTTTTTCCTTATTATTTTCCTTGTCTTTCTTCCTTCATCTCCCCCAAGCCTGCCACTTCCCATCTAAACACAGGAATATACTAATCAGGGAAATATGCACTGCTGTTTAGTAAAGGGGTCAAATCCATTTGGATGGAATTCCAGGCTCAACATGCTCACAATGGCAGGAAACCGGCCCTCAAGCCGGCTGCAGCAGGAGCTGTTGAGCGATATGCTGTTGAAAGAGCCCGCCCCGGGGTATGCTGCTTTGGCTTGCTCTGTGTTTGGAATGCTGTGATTGTTCCAGACACAATGAGGGATCTGTCTGTCCAGCAGGAGAAGTTATAATTACAGGAACAGAAGCTAAATTACTGCTCTTAATTGCAAATGATTCCAAAGCAGTCAGTATACAACTCTACTAATTTGTCCTCTGGGCTTTATAGAGGTAGGGGGGGTTGTTTAATTTAATGATTTTGGTGATTAGGGTCACAGAACGAATACCCTATATCCACTTCAAATTGTAACACCCTGCAGGTGATGCCAGAGTCCCTTCTGCTTCAAGTTCACATCCATCTGTACTACTTGTCTTGTTGATTTTAATGACTCAGGAAGGTACATGGTGCTACCTCTCCTGAGAAGGCAGAGTGTTCAAAGTGTTTTTGACTTTGTTGTCCTAAAACCTTGCTTTGTTGTTGCTTTTATGTGACAATCATAACATCCTGTACAGAAGTCTCCTTGTGTATATCACTTAGGAATCATTTTCTAATTAGGAGAGAAGGTTGACATCTGGCCTGGCATTATGTTCTGGAAAAGGCAGCTGCAACAGATGACAGTCTACAGCCAAACATCAACACCAAGTAGACATTCTTGTACTGGGGTCTAGGATCTTTGTCCCTTTGTCTGTTAGAAAGCACACTGGGAAAATTCACCACTTTGGATGTCTTAAACTGTAGTCCCAATCCCTAGGCCATAGACTGGTACCAGTCTGTGGCCTATTAAGAACTGGGTTGCACAGCAGGTGGTGAACAGTGTGGTCCAGGGAATGAAGCTTCATCTGTATTTATAACCTCTCCCCATGGCTTACATCACTGCCTGAGCTCTGCCTCCTGTCTGATTAGAGCAGCATTAGATTCTTATAGGAGCAGGAACCCTGCTGCAAACTGTGCACCTAGGTTGTACGCAATTATGAGAATCTAATGCCTATCTATTCTTCCACGCATTCTTGTTCATGGACAAAAATTATCTTCCATGAAGATAGCTACCAGTGCCAGAAAGGTTGGGGACTGTTGGCTTAAACCATTATTCATTCAACCAAAGTTATTTGATGGCCTAGTGTATGCCATATATTGCATTAGGAGTATTATGAAAAGTAGAATAAGACAAGGTCTACCCTATGAGCTTGCAGACTCTGTAGGGACCAAAACATGTAAATGGATAAGGCAGTGTGATAGTGTGATGACAGAATTATGCGTATGTTTCATGGCCTACAGATCAAAGTGATGAAGAACATTCCCAGAAAAAAACATGAACATTTCTTACATATCATTGGCCAGAACTGCAACATGAACCAATACCAAACCAGTCACTGGCAAGGGGGATAGTCTAATTTGTAGACTGATCAGGCCTACACAGGGAGGTGGGGGGTGGAGATGGCTTTTTTTGAAGCATATGGCAAAGGACAGTACCTGAACAAAATCCAAGCTCTCTTTGAAAGTGTATAAGTCAAATCTATCAAGTATAGAACATAAATGTCTTAACACAATAATCAAGTAAATGAGTTAAAAGCTATATTAATTAGTTTGATGTAAGCACTCCAAATTGTATTAAAAAGTAAACACATTGTACCCCACATATGCATAAATGTATTCATGATCTATGTGTATATGACTTAATAAAAGGAAAATAACTAAATAAATGTAAAAAAAAAATAGAAAAAAAAAGAAAGAAAGAAAGGAGAAGGGAGAATGATGCTGGGACACAACCAATCCCATCCACTGCCTTGGACTGACAGCCACGTAGACAAAGGGGAGGGCAGGACAGATCAAAGGCAGGGAGCCAGGTAGGTGGTGCTGCTGATTCAGGGAGAGGTGCTGAAGCCTGGAACCAAAGCAGGGACAGTTACCACGGAGAGCACGGAACAGCTCTGAGAGCTGAAAGGGAGAATTTGTAACAGTGATTCTCAAACACTTGCAAGGAAATGGATCCTTTCCCTTCTGAGAATCCAAGGCTCACAGTTTTATACTAAACACTAAGTTTGCTGATTCTCTCTATTGGCAGTGGATGCAGGGAAGCTGGATTTGTCGGCCTTTGGCCACCGTTCTCAGTGCAGGTGAGCACCGAGATTTCTAAGCAGGTCATGCAGGCGGAAGATGCAGGAGCTGCGTTTATCAGGTGCTGCCTACCCACCCGCTCAGTGTGCCAGATGCTTCCGTGAGCACTTTGCTTGGTCCTCACGTGACACTCCGAGGCCCATCAGACAGAAGGGAAATTGAGGCGTTGACTGTGCCTATCAATGTCCAACCCCTGGTGAAGGACAGCTGTGGGATTTGAGTTTGGGTATGTCTGAGTCACAGCACCAAGCTGCCATATTTGGTCCACATGTGAATTACTGTGATTACCAGCTGGTTTTTTTGTTATTTTTTGTCCTGGAATCTTTTGGTGGCCTCTGTTTGTGCAGCTGAAGGAGACACTCATGACCTCATTCCTCACAGTTTTGGGAGCTGAAAGCAGAACATTCAAGGAATGACATCAAGAGGCTTTCCTCAAGGTCATTTCCTGCCGACAATGATCTCTGCAAAGATCACATTCCTTAAGGATGTGTGGGGGCTGGAAACAGACCCTATTCTGTCAGGCGAGAAATGCCTGGGGCAGCTGTGAGGGCTCTGTGTGTGTGTGTGTGTGTGTGTGTGTGTGTGTGTGTCTACGTCTACATCCTCTGTGACATGCTTTGCTGGTGAGGACACCCTCCCCCCCCACACACACACACATACACTAAGCTAAAAACAAACAAGGTCTGCTCAGCTACATGACTCATGCTTGAACGGAGTCTTCATCCTGAGACAATCATTCTCATTTTAAAGGCAAATGCTAAACTCAAAAGCTACAGCGGTTATGTGGTATAGTGATGTATCTTATTTCGGCTCATTAGAAACAGCACCTTCTTATGTGCTTGAAGCAGAACTTTCTTAAGTGGACCTTCAGTGCATCTGCCTCTTTTCCCATCCAGGGCTCACATAAGAATTCTCTGCAGCTGGCAAAGTGAAAAGATGCTAGGATTTGGAGTCAGGGAATCCTGTCTTCATGTGTAGGTTTTGCCCTTTATTATCACGTGGTGCCAGGAGATTTATGATCCTGAGCATTCCATGTGCTCACCTGTGGCATGGACAGAAGTGTGCTCTACTGAAGAGCACTGATCAGACTTGGAGATATTGTGTGCAAAGCACCTCGCACCTAGTAGGTGCTCAACCAACGTGGGCATCAGGATTGGACTTCCTGCATGTCCTCTGCTTAGCTGTCTTGTTGTTTTGCTTCCTACCTCCTTTATTTTACATCAAGGACTCTTGCTGGACTATTTCTGGGACGGGGTTGGGGGACTCCTCTCTCTCTCTGGAGTACCCATTTGAATTTTGGTGATGAGCCAGCCAGCACATGAAACGTTACTGCTTTGCTACATCTCATAGATGTGTTTCTGTATTGGCTGCACACAGGACCAAATCTCCCATGAGCAGCAAAAAGGGAGCCAGCACTCTAAGTAATGCCTTGCCTGGGAATTTCCCTCCTGAGCACGCACTATGGAGCAGGCAGGACTTGTCTCTACCAACAGACCTACACAACTCCAGGGGAATTATTTTTCTCTCCTTCCATACACTACTTGTGGAGTATTTTACACACAAGTGATTTATGAGGGGGTGGACTTCTCTGAAACATCATTGTGTTGGTCATGTTAGTCAGTTAAAATTGGCATCCTAGCATGAGCTTGTTAGATATTAAATATCATTCCTCTGCTTTCACTCTCACTCAGGAATGGTAGGTTAATAAGTATAATTCCAGTTCATAAAAGTATCAGAGGTAATAACTGGGGTCTGTCTACATTTTACCCAAGGCGGAAGAACGTGAGAGTTTTCTCAAAGCTGTCCAGTGAAATCAATGAGCCTGGGCCAAACATTAGCATAAGGAATGTTCTCAGACCTTCTTGGAATCTTAGTCTATTAGACATGAAAGGGGCCTAAAGGATTTCTGAGCAATTTCTTTTCCTTCTCTTATGCCAAAAGAATTATTTATAGATCTTGCCCTTCTTGTAGCTTAAAGGTAAACTCTGTATAAAATACATTACCTCAGAGAAAACTTTTACATGAAGAAAACCACCTGTTCAGGAAAACAAATCATCCCCAGGTGGAGTGGTGAAGTATCACACATGGGGATTTTTTTTTTTTCAATAAGAAACTAAAGAATTTAAATTCTCTATTTTCTTAGAAATGTACCAAATGAGTTGCATCAGGGTTTTTCCTATCCAGTTTAACTGTGAGACATTTACACTCACCCTGTGAAGGCTTAGAAATCCGTGTAAGTTTTGCCAGCAGGTGGCACCAGATATTTTCGTTAGAAAAATAATAGCCTTGGCAGAAGAAAAATCTGGTCAGCATTTTCTCCTCTCCGAGTTTTTTTTTTTTTTTTTTTTTTCTTTTGAGCCTTTAAAGCGAGTGTTGCCGGTTTGCTGGTTCATTCACCCAAATTCAGGAAACATGTGCCTTTCTTATTTGGTAGCTCTTTGGCAGTACACTGTGGTAGTTTAGGGTGAGTTATTTCCTTGAAGTTTGTTAAAAGGGAAGCATGGATGAAATTCAAGATTTGAAACAAAGCTTTATTAGAGTTTTGCAGACCAATTAAAATCCCATCTCTCAAGCTCTTCCACCAGCCCCTTTCGAGGCCCACAGTGTACAGGATGCTGTAACAAAAGGCCGCAGGGGGCTGGATGCGTCCGTTATCCCTTTTTAACACTTGCTGTACAATCAATTTTTTTCAGATCCCAAACCAGCTTTTATGGTCTGGTTGAAGTTTTATTCTATTTAGAAAAGAAAGTCTCCTAAAGTGACCTAACTGCCCAGGCACTGCTTTGGAGGGCAGTCTCCGGCCTTAAGATGTGACCGCTGGCAGGGGTATGTCTCTGCCCCCATGCACACTGCCCAGGGGAACATGCTGCTGGGCCAGCACATGCCCAGTGTCCATTCTTATAAGACTTAACAAAAACATAAAAGGGTATGAGAGTTCATTCATTCATTCATCCATTTGGTGAATACTGAATGAGTGTGTCCGCAGGGCCAGGTATTGTGCTCAAAAGCCAGGACTACAATAGTGAAGAAAAGCTTGTAGTTCCAGTCACTGGGTGGTTCTAGGCTGGTGGAAGAAGCAGATACCCATAAAGTCCTCGGCAACAAGCTGAGGTGGGTGCTTTGAGGGAAGCGAGCGCTGTTCCAGCATGTTTGGGACCGTTGCAGGTGAGCAAGATGCCAGAGGGATGGGAGGAGGCACCATTCCCCAAGGGGGGACCCTGGAGTTTAGATTTGAAGGATGAGTAGTGATTAATTAGGCAAAGAGACAGAGGAATTGAGAGGAATGTTCAGACTAGAGACTAGCAAGTTCAAAGGCCCTGGAATGGGAGGGGAAACGGAGAGAGTCAGACACTAAGAGGTATAAAGGGAGCTCAGAGAGAAGGGAGGGAGGATGCTATTACATGGGGGTGATTTGTCATGATTTGGGCACTCTCCTGTGTTTCATGTATTTTCCTCTGCTGGAAAGTGGGTGGTGGGGTGAAGGCCAACCAGCATACACACCACCCATGCACACACTCCAAAACTCTAATAACCACTGGGCCTCCCTAGCACCCCGCTTTTATAGGTGCTCTGCAGTATAGTTGGTTTGGAGCCAGTGTCCAAATAGTTCTGAAAAGCTTGAACATTTTCCATTCCCAATACAATGACCCGCATAAGTGGACACAAGTACTTTTGGGGAAAGCTGAGAGAAGTCACAAAACATACTCGGGACATTATCAGACAAGAGCAGAAGTGCTTCCTTTAGCATTCTCATTCCTCCTGGTTTAAGGCAAAGTACATCTGTGACCTGTCTGGGGTTTAGAAATGGCCCAAAGTTTCTGGCGTACCAGCAGCCTTCCTTCACTAGCCCTGAGTTTTATGTTATATACACCAACTTGGGCCAGGACTCCTGTGATCAGTTTATCACCTAAGATGCCTGCAGGTCAGTCCATTCCCATGGGCCCTAATATTCATTAAATCAACTCGACCCATTTGTATCTGGCATCCTAGGGGACCTACCTGTCCTTTGCCACCTCAGAATCTTCCTGTGTGTCTTGTCCTCAAAGAGCCCTTTTCAGTAGCAGCATCTAGCACCACTGTCCCCAACTCACAGAGAATAGCCACAACGCTGCTCTTCAAAGATGTCGGTGCTCCCTCCCCAGGGTCCCTCCCAGGCATATAGGACCGAATTTCCAGCCACATTCCTCTGTCTCCACACCTTTGAGTTCTTTCCTTATATTGAATGTGGCCATCTCTGGCCTCTCAGTTCTCCCTAGACTACACTTCCAGTGGACTCCGAGTCTTCCCAGGCCAGCAAACGGTCAGAACCATTCCAGCTGCCCAGGCTAGTGCCGCTAGGTCCAGGATGGTTGGTAAGTGTCCCCACCTCTATCCTGACTGAAGGGATGTTCTTTGCTGTCAATCCATAGCCCTCAGGGTGGCTTTCCTCACACGTTCCCACATTGTGCTGGTATAACTCAGTTCGAGTGATTCTGTAGTTAAACTCCCTCCTCCCTGAGGAAAAGCGGGTGTTCACTTTAGTCACAGTTCTGGAGATTTGGAGGATGGGGTGAGGGTGAGGGTGAGGAGCATGAAGCAAATCTGCCCCGTCTCCCAGAGTAACAGACGGGCAAAGGCAGCAGTGTCCTCAGGACAGATGTTTCCTTAGAAGGACAATAATTGAAAAAAAAAAAAAAAAAAGTTGAGTCCTATGCTGCTGCCTATTAGTGAAGTTGCCTTGAATTCTAATCTTAGATCTCAGGAGCATAGTCTGATGGGAGCATCTAATTGTCAGGGCACGTGTCACATGATGCAGCCCTCACTGTCAGGCTGGAGAGAGAACATCTTCTCTGCAAGAGATGACAGAGTCCAACTTGTCTGCAGGACTCACAGAATAGGAGTTTTCTTCCTTCAAATTTGAAGGCGGTCTAAGCAGGAGACAGCCTCTAGTGATGACGGGGCGCCTTTGAGCAGCTGTGGACCTTGAGGATTTTGAGGACTCTAGCTTGGCAGCGAATGTTACTGGTCCCTTCCAAAAAAGCAGAATTTACTCAGACAAATTTGTGGGGAGGTTTCAAATATGATCTTGAGTTATAAAAGCTTACAGAGGTCATATAAGCCATCAGAGCAGATATTAAAACAGAAGACATTCAATCTAAAAACATGAGATAAGAGAGCTGTGTTTTCTGATGTCCCTTTAAATCCAGAACTGTAAGTGATGCTCACATAAATTTTGGAAATTGGGACTTAGAATTTCTAATTGTCCAGCTAGATGCAACCCCGTGACTTGGTGGAAAGATTATACTAGTAAAGAGATCTCAGCATTGCCCATGGCCGGTGGTGAGAGCATCAAAGAAGCCCCTTGCTTCTCTTACTTGTATAGGAAGGGTGTTGGACTAAAGAATTTTAGTGTCTCTTTGACTTCCTACATTTTATCTATCAAGGGAGGTAGGAAGAAAGGATGGAGAAAAGGAAGAGAGAGAGGAACGAAAGATTTATTGTGAGCCTCCTACATGTTGTGGCCCTTTAATTTTTTTAATAATTCCCAGAGAAAGGAATTATTATTTTCATTGCATGATGTGGACATGAAAGTTCAGAGAGGTTAAGTCACTTGCTCAAGTTCACCTAGCAACTGAACACCAAACTCAGATCTGTTTGGCTCTGAAAAGCATGTACTTTCCACCAAACCACACTGTCCCCTGCTCTAGGGAAAGTGCAAATCAGCGATGGTGTGTGGAAGTAGGTTTCCTTGCCCTGGCTTCGAGGACTCTCTTTTTGGCTGTCTGGGCATGTCCCATGCTGCTCAGGTCCAAGGCTCCCTCATTCCAGCACACACTCCCTTGCCCGTGTCCTGAATTTATTGTCTTCTTCTGTATTTGCAGTTTTCCTTGTTTCCTCGGAAGGGCACATTCAGGAGATTGTGACATGTGGGATGTACTACCCAGGCTCTCAGCACTGAATGTCCATCGCTTGCTAATATGGTAAATATATATGTGAATAGGAGAAACATAAGGCACCAGAAGGCATTTCCGCCTTGAAGTGGTGGCGTGAAATACATGTCCTTTTTAATACAATAGCTCTCTTACATCCATATAAACTATAAGTATAGAGTTGAACATCATTAATTCACAACAGATATTGTTTCTAGTGTAGCAGCAAGTGCCCTCACTGTCAACCAGGAGAGCAGAGCCCTGGCTCTAGCTCTGGCAGCTTCGAAGGAGAGTGTGGTGCAGAAAAATAGGACAGGAGAGTCACCAATCAGCACCCTCGCCCTCCCTGAGCAGCCACCAGGTCTGCTTCAGCCTAGCTGGGATCATTCACTAGGTCTATGTGTGTGTTGCCTTGGGTGACGATCCGAGTGCAAGATGAAGTAACAGTTGGAAAATTGTATAAGAAGCAGATGACCAATGGCAGTTTCTATAAAATGTGCATATTTTTCCTTATCACACAAAGAGCGTAATTTTTGTGTGGTAGTCAGGAACAATGTGGCCTAGTGGGAAATCACGGTGTACTGAGAATTAGAGGACTTGGGTTGAGTCGTGGTCTTCAGAAAACTGAGTAACCCTGAGCTTCCTCCTTCCTACTGTCCCTCTCTTCTTTCCCTTTAAATCAATTTATAAAGTGTAATTTCTAAATGTATGGTTGATATGTTTTGACCAATATATATACATCCACCGTAATCAAGGTATATGACTTTTTCATCAGCCCCCACATTTGACTCTTGCCCCATTGCAGTCAATCCTTCCCCCTTGCTAAGCCCAGGGAGCAACTCGTGGCTCTGCTTCCTGTCATTCTAGATTAGTTAGCCTACTGTAGAACCTGGATAAGCAGAGTCATGCAGGATGTGTTCTTCTGTGTCTGTCTTAATAATCCTTTTAAAATTAATCCCTGTGTGTATCAGTAGTCCTTCCTTTGCCCATTCCTTTTTATCACTACAGAGTGTTTTGTTATGACTCCGCTGTTGAACTCCACTCACCTATGGATGGGCATTGAGTGTCTTGTAAATGAAACCATCGTGAGCATTTGTGTGGGTCTTCTTGTGGGCACGTGTATTCATTTCTCTTGGGCAAAAACCTGGAGTCATATGGTAAATAAACATTTAAATTATAAGAAATTACCAAACTTTTCCTAAAAGTACCATTTTATATGAACATTGAGTGGCTCTGTGTCCTGCCCAACACTGGTTATCATCAATTTTTAAAATTGTAGCCATTCTTTTGCATATAAAGTGGCATCTCATTGTGGTGCTAATTGTAATAGTCCCAGTGACTACTGATATCTTTTCATGTACTGTTGAACTATTTGTATACAGTTGTTCCTTAGTTTCTGTGAGGGATTAGTCCTAGAACCTCCATGGGTATCAAAATCTCTGATATAAAATGGCATCACATTTGCTATAATCTACACACATCCTCCCATATACTTTAAAAAATCTCTAGATTACTTATAATACCTGATCAAATATAAATGCTGTGCAAATAGTTGTCATACTGCATTGTTTAAGGAGTAATGACAAGAAAAAAAGTCTGTATGTGTTTGATACAGACTCAGTTTTTCTTTTCATTTGTAGTTGATTTGATCCATCGGTGAGAAACCGCTAGATACTAAGAGCTGAATGTGTTTTCTTTTTTACACATCTGTTTATATATTTTGAACATTTAAAAATTGGGTTGTTTTCTTACCATTACACTCTAAGAGTTCTTTATATATTCTGGACATAAGTTCTTTGTCAGATATATAGAATGCAAACATTTGTCTGACCAGATGTGTTTTCAAGTAGTAGAAATTTTAATTTTTGAGAAAGTTTAATGTCACTTTTTTTTTTTTTAACAAATAGTAATTTTTTTGTGTCTTGCCTAAGAAACTTTTCCCTACCACAAAAGTTGTGATAATTCTCTCCCATATTTTCTTCTAGAAATTTTAAATTTTTGTGTTTTTAAGTATGGGTCTATTCAAGTAAATTTGAGGTTAATTTTTTTCCATGTGAATAATAAGTTTTAATTCTTTTTGTTGTAAAGGCTGTCTTTCCTCTATTGAATCACATTATTACCTTTGTTGAAAATCAATTTCCTGTATGAGTATAATTTAAAACTCTATTTTGTTTCATTTATGTTTATCTTTCCTTATAAAAATACCACACTGTCTTGATTATTACAACTTTATATTGACAAAAATCAAATTGTCAATTTATTCAACAAGTTCTACTGGGGTTTTGATTAGAATTGTGTTGTTATGTTTACCTCTAAGTATTTTATGTTTTTGAATATTTTTATAAAATGGTATAACTTTTAAAATTTCAATTTTGATGGCTCATTGCTAGTATGTATGCAACTAATTTTTTATTATTTACCTTATATTCTGTGACCTTGGCTATTTTTTAGTAGCTTTATTATAGATTCCATGTGTAGGATTTTCTGCATATACACACATTAAATAATCATGTCATCTATGAATAAACATAGCTTTATATCTTTTTTTCACTGTATATGCCTTTCATTTATTAATTGTGCCTTATTGTACTGGCTATAACCTCTATTACACTATTTAGTAGAGGTGCTGAAATATTTCTGATCTGGAGGAGAAATTGTTCAGTCTTTCGTTATTGTGTGTGAGGATGTTGGGGATAGATTTTTTTCATGGGTGTCCCTTATCAAATTGAGAAGTTTGTTGTTTCCTGGTTGTTGCTTGTTTTTATCAAGAAAAGATGTGAGTTTTGCCACATGCTTTTTCTACATCTCTTGAAATAATGCTATAGGTTTTCTTTTAGTCAAGTGAGGTTTGATAATTTGTCTTTTTCAAGAAAATGTGAGCTCTGTGTAATACCTTGTCCAAGAGCTTATCACTGAATTCTAGACACCAAGGAAAAGATGTTTCATCAGAATCCAATACAGCCGAGAAGATGAACAAAATAGGTTTTAAAAAATATTGTATTTGACATTTTAGTCATTAGTAAAATTTTAGAGTATAGTCTATGATCTTCACTTTCTAAGATTACCACGATGTTTGTCAGCTGTCTTTTTTTTGTTTCTGAAAACTGTTCCTGTAGGTCAAATTAATTTATATGCCTCATACAAATATATTTGAATATGAACATATTTATTGCTTAATGATCATCTTACAGCAATAAATGTGGATAGAACATAGGTTAAATATCCAGATAGAACATAGGTTAAATGTTATAACAATTGATAACATCAAAATCAGGTGCTTTTTCCATCCAGGAGCCAATAAGTCCTCTTAGTCTACAAAGTAGAGCACTGCACCCTTCTGTCTGGGAATCAAAGCCCGGCCCTTTGAGCTTTGTGTCCCAGAACTCTGTATTTCCCAAACAAGGCATCCGCCCTGAGTGCACCTATTTCTCCTACCAGTGTGTCCCGGCTTACCCCTCCATTTACGCTTTATTTGATGCATTCACTCAATAAGTATTTAAATGCCTTCTGTTTACCAGGTATGGGGGTTACTATGGAAACCAAGATGGCTATAGTCCCTGTTCAAGTGCACCTTGACATCTGTGGGAGAAGACATTAAATAATAACATATAGAATCATGTAACTATGGACCATGTGCAGAAGAAACTGACATAAAAAGGGCCAGACCCAGATTGGGTAGTTAGAGGAGGTGTTCTTAATGTCCTTAATCCAAGGTCTAAGATTTAATTTGGTAAAAGGTGAGAGATGTGTCAGAGGCAGAGAACAGTAGAAAGAGTCTAAAGGGGTCCTGGGGTGATATAGGAAATGAGCTGGTGAGGAAGAACAGGGCCAATCACACCAGGGCCTGGGCCAGAATAAAACTTTGACTTTTTCCTATAGGTAATCAAAAACAACAGAAGAATGCAAGCAGGGGAATTCCACAGCTAGATTTATGTTTTAAAAAATCATTCTGGAGCAAAATATTTTTATATGACAATAGTAAAAAAAAATTTAAAAATATAGCATTAAAGACTATCAAGTATCCAGAAACAATATGACTATATATAACCACTCTGTAGGAAGCTGTAAAGCATTGGTGATAGACATTTTTAAGTCTCAAGTCACCTTTGTAGATTGGAAAGCTTAACATTGTAAGGATGAGAAATTTTTTCCAAACTAACCTACAAATTCAATGGAATTCTAATAACTTCACACCAAAAGATAGCCGAATGACCAGTGAAGCCATAAAAAGGTTTTCAGCCTTCTGAATATTCCAGGAAATGCAGACCAGAACCACAGTGAGATACACCTCCTCCTACAGCAGTACTCATGATGTCCCAACCACCCCCCTGGCCCACCTCTGAGCTCACTGAAGGGGCAGCAGACAGCGGGTGCTACAGCTTCCCGGCTAAGTGTCTGCACCTCCTTAGTGCTCTGCTCTAGGGCCTTCTCAACCTACACCATGGTGGTGCCCTTTCCACCCATGGACATATGGAGGAGTCAACATCCCAGAAACAATTCTCAGTCAACACTGGGCAGGAGGCTCCAGATAGATGCTTCATCTCGTCTTGTGACAGAAAAGTTCGGAGGTGTGCTTCTCAAGTTGGAGCACCAACTGTCTCCACTATTAGTCTGCTCTTGGGCCAGGCATGTAACTCTAGCACTCTGAGAGGCCAAGGCAGGTGGATTGCCTGAGCTTAAAGGTTTGAGACCAGCCTGAACCAGAGTGAGACCTCGTCTCCAAAAATAGCCAGGCATTGTGGCAGATACCTGTAGTCCCAGCTACTTGTGTGGTTAAGGCAAGAGAATCGCTTGAGCCCAAGAGTTTGAGGTTGCTGTGAGCTATGATATCACATCACTCTACAAACATAGTAAGACTATCTCAAAAAAAAAAAAAAAATTCTTCCTATAGCTATTCCTTAGCTTTAGGACACAATTAGGGCTTGTGTGTTAGCAAAAGCAATACAGCTGATACATTTATACTACTTGTAAGTGTCTGTTACAAAGAGGTTGAACAAAGATGCTCTTACAATTGTTGCAAAGCATTTTTTGATTAATCTGCTTGCCTCTATATGACTTGTATTACCAGCTCAAATCTGGGGAAAGTGCTATCACTGCCAGTTTAATTTGATTGTTTGTTCTGCATCATTCTACTATAGCATCTTGCTTCCCTATCCTCAAACAAGAAAATAAAACCCAAAGCACAAAGTGCAATTAAACTGATTTTATTGACTGGATACTTCAAATCCACATATAACGTCTGTCTTTTGGCTTCACTTGTTAGTCATTTTTGTACTACAATGACCCATATTGAAAATACAAGCTTTCATTCTATAGGGACACACGGATATAGATTTTACAACTGCGTTTAGAAGACGAGACCGTCATGCATTCCTTAATGATAGGAGTATGCATTTCACTGTTTTGTAAACATCAGTGAGGGCACATACAAAAACCTACATGATACAGCCTACTCCACACTCGGCTACATGGTCTAGCTTACAGCTTCTAGGCTCCAAACATATACAGTAAGTTACTGTACTGAAGACTGTAGGCAATTGTAGCACATTGGTAAATATTTGTGTATCTGAACATGGAAAGGGTACAGTAAAAATACAATACTATAATCTTACAGGACCACCATTATGAATGTGCATGACAGTACACCTGTAACATAATGTCAAAATAATATTAATTAATTTAGGCAATATTTTGCTATGTGTTCTTTAATATATGAAGGGGTTTGGGGCCACCGGAACAGGGTATCTTGATGAGAAATGAGGAGGCTTAACACAGTCTGTGTTGGGGGACTGAGGAACTCTGGGAGGTTACCCTCTTGGGTAAACCTCAGGTTTGTATTTATTATCATAAAAAGGGAAGAGGTAGACAAAAGCTGCTTGTCCAACGTTAGCACTGATTAGGGAGGACATGGAGAAGGTCTCCCTCCCCATGTGTTTTTGCAAAACTGCAGACCTGGAGCACAACCTCCGCCTCCAGCATCAAGAGACCTTTGAAATCTAGACAATCTTTACCATACCTCTTAGGCCTGGTTTTGCCACACCTCACATATACATTTTCCCTTGGAGGCCAGTTTTCTGGCCAGATCCCCTGCACATACAGAGCTCACATGTTATTCTTATGATTCCCCAGGTCTCTCAAGCAGGAAGTAAGTCTTAGGCTAATAAAAGTACACTTTTAATTCTAGAACAGTTTTAGAATTACAGAAAAATTGTGTTTGAGGCCTGGCACTGTGGTGGCTCATGCCTGTAATCCCACACTCTCAGAGGCGGAGGAGGGTGGATTGCCTGAGCTCACAGGTTCAAGACCAGCCTGAGCAAGAGCAAGACCCTGTATCTAAAAATAGCCGGGTGTTGTGGCAGGTGCCTGTAGTCCCAGCTACTTAGGAGGCTAAGGCAAGAGAATCGCTTGAGCCCAGGAGTCTGAGGTCGCTGTGAGCTGTGATGCTACAGTACTCTACCAGAGGCAACAAAATGAGATTCTGTCTCAAAAAAAAAAAAAAAAAGAAATGAAGAAAGAAAAATTGTGAAGATTAAACAGAGAGCTCTCAGTTATTCCACACCCATTCCTCCTATGGTTAAATATTACTTTAGTGGAAGTTATATTTGTTAAAATGAATGAACCTGTGTAGATACATTGTCAGCTAAGCTCCATCCTTTAGTCACATTTTAAACATTTTTACCTAATGTCACTGTGCAGAATCCCATCCTGGATACCACATTAGTTGTCACATCTCCTTAAGCTTCTCTTGGCTGTGATGGTTTCTCAGACTTTCTTTGTTTTTGATGACCCTGCGGGTTTTAAGGTTTACTGGTCAAGTGTTTTGGAAACTGTGCTGTAATTGTGATTTATCAGATTTTTTTCCTCATGATTATAGTGGGGTTATGGGCTTTGGGGAGGAAAATCACAGAAGGAAGTGCCTTTCTCATCAGAAGACATCAAAAATGCATGTTATGAAACATGACCTCTCATAGTGAATGTTGCCCCCCCACCAAGTTAAATGTGTTCTCGAACGTGTGGTTTTACTGTGTTGTTGCCACTCTATGCCATTTATTTTTTCATTTTCTTTGTGATATTTTATTATGAAAGTTGAGTAAACTTTAAGTTTTTTAAAGTAATGTTTTTTCTTTTATTTTTTTTTATTTTTTTTTTTATTATAGATAAAAATATGCACCATAGATGTGGCCCAACCCATCACCCTCCCTTCACCCAAACCTCCCCCCTCCCTTCCCCTTCCTTGGTCCTTTCCCCATAGTCTTGCGGTATAGTTGGGTTATAGCCTTCATGTGAAAGCTATAGTTTAGCTTCA
>CAUYPK010001523.1:0-11236 GCA_963574355.1 Loris lydekkerianus
ATGCTTTTATATACAATTTGAAATAGTTTCATCACACTGGTTAACATAGCCTTCATGACATTTTCTTAGTTATTGTGTTAAGACATTTATATTCTACACCTAGTAAGTTTCACATGTACCCTTGTAAGATGCACCGTAGGTGTGGTCCCACCAATTACTCTCCCTTCACCCACCCTTCCCCCTCCCCTCCCCATATTCTTGGGCTATAATTGGTTTATAGCTTTCATATGAAAGCTATAAATTGGTTTCATAGTAGGGCTGAGTACATTGGATACTTTTTCTTCCATTCTTGAGAGACTTTGCTTGTTTTCAGATTTTTGAACTCACGTTCTCATTTCCATATTTTGAGCCAAAGCTACTATTCCCCCCCATTTTGCCTTTTTTACACACTCTATAATCTTTTTCTCCACAGTCACTGTTAAAAAATAATTTTCAAAAAAATGCAAAACTATGTCTCTTAGATATAAAAATGAAGATGAGTGAAAGATTTTATTCTGTTCATGTTACAACTGGTTCAAATGAGAATCTAAACAATTGGCACATTTATATATCAGAGATACTTAAATTAATAGGCAAATGTAGCTTCCCTGGCTTTTCTACAGGGAGGATAGGACACAATTTTAATGTCTATAATAATGACTTTTGGCCGAGCATGGTGGCTCACGCCTGTAATCCTAGCACTCTGGGAGGCTGACACAGGAGGGTCAGTTGAGCCTTTTTTCCCTTTTTCCTCTCAACTTAAGATTGCTGACTCAGCCTTTTGTCCTTTATCCCCTTCTTTATTTGTAAGCACACCCACCTATTCTCCTGTTCCAGTTATGTCCTCCACCCAAAGAGCTAGGCTGACATAATTTTCCTCCTAAGCTTGGCATCTTCACCTGGATTGTCTTGAACTCAGGACATAAAGTCAATTTTTTACCCCTTCCTCTCTGTTTCAGCCATTTTCTTTGTGTATGGAAATAAACTTCTGGTGTTCAAACCGAGAAACTCCAGCATTATTTTGTCTCTGCACTCTTGTTTGACCTCTAGATCCAGGAAATTCCCAAGATTCATTATAAACCATGTCAGTGTTATCTCCTAATGTTTGTCACACTTGTAAGCTAGACAGACTGAAGCAAGGGCCGGTGTGACACTCGTGGTGATGCTCTTTCTTACATTCTCCAGAGAGATGCTTCAATTCTAGCTGGGGCTTCTGCATTTCCGGCAGGAAGAAGAAGATCAAAGACCCCAAGGGCGTCCGCCGGCTGAGTCTGCCCCCCTTTAAGGGGAGCTCTCCTGAAAGCAGCACATGGCAACCTTTGCTTACAATGAAATTGACCAAAGTGTTGCATGACCACTCTCTGATCTTTAAGGGAGGAGGAGAAACTCAGTTCAAAAAATGTGGACACGGTACTGCTTTAGTAAATCAGATTTCTGTTGGTAAGGAAGAACGCGCAAAATGTTATTGGGTACACAATCAGCAGTCTCTACAAACTTCTCCTTACTTCCCCTATTTTTTTTTTTTTTTTCTTTTGAGACAAAGTTTCACTGTGTCACCCTTGGTAGAGTGCTGTGGCATCATAGCTCACAGCAACCTGAAACCCTTGGGCTCAGAGATCTTCTTGCCTCAGCCTTCCAGGTAGCTGGGACTACAGGTGCCAGACACAATGCCCGGCTATTTTTAGAGACAAGGTCTTGCTCTTTCTCAGGCTGGTCTCAAACTCCTGAGCTCAAGCAATCCACTTGCCCCAGCCTCTCAAAGTGCTGGGATTACAGGTGTGAGCCACTGAGCCCAGGTCTCCTATGTTTTCCTAAAATAAATTTCCACTTCTTCTTAAGACGAAAGAGACAAACACTCCTCTGTTTCCTTTATCATCATGTCATGTCACATCTTCATCATGTTTTTGCTTAGAATATTGCAAAGCAAAGTGGGCTCTATCTGTCTGCACTCCACTGCCTCTGTTACCCTTGAGGATCAATCCATTTATTTGGCAAGGAAGTGTTGAGGATGGGCCCTGAGCCACATGCTGGACATGAACAAAATCATCACCTTTGGTTCCAGGGGCTCACAGTTCCGTTGGAAAGACAAGGAGGATACTGGATGATTCTTGTGCAACACAGTAAGTGATAAAATAGAGGCAGGTGAGAGAGGTTGTAGGAACAGAGGAAAAATACTGGCTCATTCAACCTGGGAGTATCTGGGAACATCTCGAAGAGGAAGTGCTGTTGTGTGTGAATAGGATCATCTCAGGCCAACTCAGAGAGAAATGATCAGTTTTCTGTTTTTATAAACTATTCACTACTAATGAAAACTGAAGTGCCCTCAGTCTGAATTTAATTCTATAAGAAAGTAATCATATGGGAAAGCAATTTTTAATGTAGCATTATAAGGTACAGTGTTGATAAATGACAGGAAAACTGGTTCTTAAAGAGTGTACCATTCACTTACCATGCCCTGAAATTAACTGAGAACTCATTTGTCAAGAGTGTACCTACCCTACAGAGAATTCTTCCAATTAACATCAAAAGCGATCATTCTTAACCTCTCATGCATTAAGAAAATCTTGTCTGCACCCAATGTTCTGTACATAATCAATGGAGCCCTTTATGTATGTTATTTCAAATTTATCACCCTGTATCTTACTAAAATGAATGAATTAATAAATGAATCTGCTGTAGGTCCAGAAGCCAGATTTATTTGTTGTCTCCTGGTTCTCATAAGGTTTTCCTTTGGTCTCTGAAACATCTCACTCCACAGTTTCTCATAGTTTGGGATATTTATTGACAGTTACTGACAGCATGTGTTCGTACTCATAAACAGACAATAGCTATATCAGCAAAGTGGTTTGGGAGGATTACTTAAATTATAAAAATGTCAGCTAAGTCACTCTCCAGCTATGCAAAGGCCAAGCAACCATAGTTCTATATCAGTTCTCACAGTATTATTTGTTATAAAAAGGATGCAACAAGGGACAAGTGCAGTGGCTCACACCTGCAATCCTAGTACTCTGGGAGGCCAAGATGGGTGGATCCCTTGAGCACAGGAGTTTGAGATCAGCCTGAGCAAGTATAAGACCCTGCCTTTGCTAAAAAAAAAAAAAAAAAAAAAAAAATTAGCTGTTTCTTTTTTTGGGGGAGATGGGGGCCTGTAGTCCCAGCTACTTGGGAGACTGAGGCAAGAGGATTGCTTCAGCCCAGGAATTTGAGGTTGCTGTGAGCTGTGATACCACAGCACTCTAGCCTAGGCAACAGAGTGGAATTCCGTCTAAAAAAAAAAGAAAGAAAGAAAAAAGATGAACTCAAGTTAAATAAAATAAGCCACAGGTGGCCCAACTGCTGTAGCCTGACAAACTACCCTGCCGCTGGCTATAGGCCTGTGACCTGCCTACACACTGGATATGGCCCCATGATCTGTCCAAGAGCTCACCAAAGTCCTGTACCCTTCCTGACTGGCTGCAGTCTTATAAAATACCCAGTTCCATGAGAAGCCTTGCCACCAGCTAAGGTCTTATGGCATGTTCAGGGACTTTCCAAGGTCTTGCAATCCACCAAGGTGCTGGCCAAGACCCCCTGACCTGTCTGGATGCCAGAGTCCCATGCCGTCCTTGGTTGCCATCTGCAGTCCCATGATATGTCCAGGTTTCTGCCAAGGTTACACTACCTGCCTCTGTGTACAGGGACTTCCCTAGCCCTTGGCAAGACCCTCTAACACAGTGGTTCTCAAACTGTGTGTCGGGGCCCCTTTGGGAGTCTCCTGCATATCAGATATTTATATTACCATTCATAATAGTAGCAAAATTACAGTTATGAAGTAGCAACGAAAATAATTTTATGGTTGTAGGTTACCACAACATGAGGAACTATATCAAAGGGTCGTGGCATTAGGAGGCATTAGGAAGGTTGAGCACCACTGATCTAACAGCAGCCTGGGGACCAACCCACCAATCCAAATGAATATTACTAAGCCCCAGCTTGGTCTGAGACAACTGCGGGGGATGGGACAAGGGAAGAGAACGGCTGCAGTATAGGCCCTTGGTGTGTTCACCTCTCTCTTGCCAGGCCAGTCCTCCACAGCAGGACACAAAGATGGTACCTGCAATCTCTCCTCCTCACTACGTAGGAGGGTGCCTAGCAATAAAGAACATGTGTGCTGTAAACCTATTAGTCCTGAGCTGAGAGGAGAGGGTTCAGATGAAACAAACAAATAAACAAAAACAACAACAACAACAACAACAAACAGCAAAAGAATTCTGGCAACATGAACAAACAAGCTACTTTGACACCCCTGAAGGGTCAGATCCACAGCAATGGACCCCAACTAAAAGGAAATTGTCCGAATGTCAGGATTGTAAGTCAGAATATGAATGACAAAAGCTGAATGGATTGAAGAGAAAGTTGAAAACCAATACAAAGTAACCACCCCACCCCCCCCAAAAAAATAATTCAGGATGTGAATGAAAAATATGAAAAACTGTTCCAAAAATTTGGCAATTTCCTTCTTATTCTTAGCTATGACCCAGCTATCATTTGGCATAAGGTTATTTAGCTTCCATGTTTTTGTATGAGTATGCAGATTCCTGTTGTTGCTGAGTTCAACTTTTATTCCATGGTGGTCAGAGAAGATGCAAGGAATAATTTCAATTTTTTTAAATTTACTAAAGTTAGAATTGTGACCTAAGATGTGATCAATTTTGGAGTATGTTCTGTGGACTGATGAAAAGAATGTGTATTCAGTTTTGTTGGGATGAAGTGTTCTGTAGATGTCTGTTAAATCCAAATGTTGAATGGCTAAGTTTAAATGTAAAATTTCTTTGCTGCTTCTTATTGGAGGATCTATCCAACACTGCTAAAGGAGTGTTAAAATCTCCAATTATTATGGAGCTGGGAGGAAATCAAGCTGCTCATGTCTGTTAGAGTTTCTCTTATAAATTGAAGCACATTCTGGTTGGGTGCAAAGACTGACTAAAGAGATAGACAAAACAAGCAAGAATATAACTTAACTTTAAGAAATGATAGAGTCATTTAGGGAATTACAAAATACAGCAGAAAACTTCAACAACTAGCTAGACCAAGAAGAAGAAAGAATCACAGAGCTTGAAGGTAAGGCTTTTGAACTAACCTAGTCAGCCAAACATGCAGAAAACAGAATAAAGAAAAATGAATAAGCACTCAGATAAATATGGAGATACATGAAATGAGCCAGTATACAAATTATAAGAATCTTGGAGGGAGAAGAAGAAAAAACAAAAAGTGTAGAAAATCTAGTGAAGGGAATTATTGAGGTGAACATTCCTGGTCTTGCCAGAGAGTCAGATATCCAGGTAGAAGACACTCATCAAAACTCTGGGAAGAGTCAGAGCAAACAGTATATCTTGAAGACATGGTCAACCTGACCAAAATCAAAATGAGGAGGCAATTCTACAAGCTGCAAGATGAAACAACTAGCCTTCAAAGAAAAACCTGCCCGGCTAACAGCAGACGTCTCAGTGATGACCTTACAACCCAGAGAGGACTGGGGTCCCATTTTTAGTCTTCTAAAACAGAAAAATGAACTAACACCAATGAGCCTCCCTTTTGCTACAGTAGAGAACAGAAGTTAAGAGCACAAGATTTAGAATCAGAGACTTGGTTTTTGAATTTCAATTCTGCCACTTAATGCTTGAACAAGTTACTTAAGATGCTCTGAATCTTTGTTTTCTTACCAGAAAATGGGGATAGTACTACAATAAATCTTCAATGTCCTCCATGGGCTCTTGAAAATTGTGATTTTTCACAAAACAATTGCTGCAACACCAGTTTTGCCATCGCCTAATTGATATAAATAAGAATTAAGCACCTACTACATATTTATGGTTACAAACACATGATTAAACTTCTAAATAAAGACCAAAATGCTTACAATATTAAACATGGAAATAAATAAAGTGAACTATACATATATTTAAGAAAAATTAATAAAAATAAGTAAGAGTTCTTTACCTGCTTGCTCCAGTTCAGGGCTCTAATGCTTGGAACCTTTCCCAGCAGCTCACGGTCCAGCCCTAGACAGGACGCCAGCCCATTGCAGGATGCACTCACACCCACCCACAGTCAGTCACACTGGGACCATGCAGACGGGCCAATCAACCTGCTGGGCACATCTCTGGGATGTGGGAGGAAACCAAGAACCCAGAGAAAATCTACACAGATGTGAGGAGAATAGCCACATCTCACGGACAGTGGCCCCAGCCTGGGATAGAATTTTTTTTTTCCTCTTCTAAGTTACAGTGAAGTGCAGTTGAACGAAGTGACTTATTCAACAATCTGCTGTACCTTACAGAGGGTTGTTCTGGGGGTTCTATGAAGTCATGCCAATAAAGTGCCCAGTGAGCGGTGGCTACTATTACTCTTAACCCTTGAATAACTTTATACAATAGATGCTGCACCCATTCTGAAGATGAAGAGACGGAGGCACATGAGGGCAATAGTTTACGTGAGGTCATCTACCTTAAAAATAGCAAGACTGGGACTCCAACTGAAATCATTTTAACACTCTCCTCTCCACCTACCTACCACAGCACAGTAAACATAATACATACTTTACAAAGTTCTGACAATTGGATTTCCATATTTCTTTATGTAAACTTCTCTATCAGCAAAACCACCTCTCAAAACACCTTCCTGGACTGTTAAGTAAAGAATATTTCCATTGCAATGGCACAAGTATAATTTCCATTTCATTTTAAGAGGCTATGAGAAGACATCAGGTGGGTAAAAGTAATGACCAAAGAAGGAACTATCATTTATAAAAACAACATATATAACCAAGTTCCCTAAGCAAAGTGTCATCTCACAAAGCTCTGTTACTTCATGGCATTAGTACTTTCAGGGACATTAACAATATAGTTTAATTTTCTTTATTATTGTTTTTCTTGAGGGGTGAAGGTATTTTTTTCCTTATAGAATTTATGATAAATAACTTGGTTCTAACAGCTCTTTTGAATGTGCTAGGCATTAAAACAATAGCTTAAGACCGTTTTATAAATCGAAAATTCACATGTGTGAACACTAAATGCTGGGATTTGATTTCTTTGTTTCTATAGAAACAAAAGAAAATTGAGATTAAAATAAGCTAAAATGGAATTACATTTTATGAAACAGATAAAGGAGCTTATTTTACTCGTTCCCAGTGTAGTGTGGTAAAATAAAATTTTTATTTAAAACCCAAGCTGTTTGGGCCCTTCTGTCTTGAGAGAAAGTTCCCTTGGAACTGGGAATGGCAAGATTCATATCGATAGAAAAATCCAATCTCTTTGCTGTTTCATTCCAGTTAGAGAAATTGCTGGTGATGGTCAGGAGGAGATGAAGGGAGGTGAAGAGTCTCCCAAAACCTGGTAAAAACCTGAGCCAGTGCTCTCAGAATTGTTCCGACAATGAGAGATGATTAGCAGAGATGTTACTGAATCTTTGGGTAGGTAAAAACAGGCAATAGAAGAAGTCAAAGACACCACACCCTTGGTGATGGTGTGAGGAAAGGCAAAATATGAAATGATCTCCAAGGAAAAAGGGCCCCAGTCATAGGAGAGGCAAGTTCCAGACCTGTGTCTGGTGACAGTCAGTGGGGATCCCAGTGGCACAGGGGATGAAAAGCTTCCAACAAAGCTTCCAACAAAGATGAGCTGCCACTCATCTTTGACTTGTGTTGCTTTAGCGTAAGATTGAGATGCTTAGTGAAGCATGACACATGCAAAAACCTGTATGATTGGTTTTAAGGAAGTCAAAGTAAAGGGGGTGTGTTTCAATATAGGATTGCCAGGGTTCAAATAAAAATAAATAGTATCTGTGGCAGATGAGGTGTGTGGGGGTTGGGGAAGTGGGGAGACAGAAACTCAGACATAAAATTCCGAAGTCCTAGTGAGTATCTAAGTCCACAGGAATTTATAGAAATATTGAGAAAGGCATTTCACAACAGACATTTAGGTTTTATCTTGTACAATTTAGGTAATATTGAGTTTGCCATGGTTCTAACATACAGTCCTTTGTCCTTTCTGTTCTTGAGAATTTAATATTTTCATAATTTTTGAGAATCTAATATTTTCATAAATTATTACCTGATCTAGGTAAAAAAATGATACTTTTCCATTTCTACCAGGGATGTGCTACCATCATTTAATTAAAGTATAAATTGATTGAAACAAAATTTTTGAAGAAGGGGTAAAATCTAAAAATCATTACATAAAACAGAAATGAAATTTATGTTTCTGTTATGTAGAGTAAGAATATCCCTCAACCTCAATTCAAAGGACTTGAATTTGGAATTTGGGAAAATTTTCTTCTTTGCCCAAACATGATTTTTTTCACATATAAGATGGAACCCCAATATCATGGTATCTTGGGGGAAGATGAGCACATAAGTAGGCCCTCAAAAAAGCATATTGTTTATTGACATGTAAGCTAACTCGGTAAGTCTTTTGTTTTGGTTTTTGTTTTTGTCTGGGGCTGGGTTTGAACCCACCACCTCTAGTATATGGGGCCAGCGCCCTACTCCTTTGAGCCATAGGCACCACCCTAACTTGATAAGTTTTATCATCCCAAAAAGCTTTTTTTAAATTTTAAAAGAGAATTGTATAGCTGGCATTGTGGCAGGCACCTATAGTCTCAGCTACTTGGGAGATGGAGGGACGACAATTGCTTAAGCTCAAGAGTTTGGAGTTGCTGTGAACTATGATGCCACACATTCTACCAAGGGTGACAAAGTGAGACTCTGTCTCAAAAAATAAATAAAATAAAATAGAATGTAGAAGGCAATTAGAGACAGCTTTGATGGGTGCAAGGCCTGTGCACCACTCAGAACCCCTCCACTTGGAAGAGCCTCACACTTGGTTTAATGCTCTGCTGCTTGAAAGTCTTAATAATTTTTTTATTTTGAGACAAAATCTCACTCTGTTGCTATAAGTAGAGCCTCGTGACATCATAGCTCAAAGCAACTTCTAACTATTAGGTCAAGTGATCCTCTTATCTCAGTCTCCCCAGAAGCTGGGACTACAGAAGCCTGCCATAGCACCCAGCTAGTTTTAGAGACCAAGTCTAGCTCTTGTTCAGGCTGGTCTCAAACTTCTGAGTTCAAGGTATCCAGTGGTCTCGGCTTCCTAGAGTGCTGGGATTACAGGCATGAGCCGCCACACCTGGCAAAAACATTAATAATTTTTAAACAGAAGGGCCCACATCAAAAGCATTTTTATTTTGCACTGGAAATAAATTTCGCCAGGCCACAAGATAAGCATTAATTTAAAAGTTTCATATTTTTTCTTCCATTATCTATGTGCAGATCACAGGTCTTGCTCAGTGTGACCTTACTCTTTGGCTATGGTCGAGTGCTTTGGAAGGGGGCACCTGACTCCAGATGGGCTAATTCCCACCCCTTCCTATAGACAAAAGTGTCTGGTTCACAGATGGACACTTAAACCAAATTGGCCAACCTCTAGGAATTTTGAAACTTGGACTGGATGTCTGAGCTGCTAGATGGTTGATGGTAGTGTTTTCCATTATTGGTATAGGAAGAAAGATTAAACTGGTTTCAAGAAAGAATAAAAGGAAGAAGTGAGGCAGGAAGACAGTTGCAAAGGTGAAGAATGGAAAGAGGATGTTGTCTGCATTGCTGGGTCCATTTGTTTCAGGGGCCCAATCGAGTTTCTGTAGTTGGATTCTATTGCTCATTATTAAAAAAAAAAAAGAAAGAAAGAAAATTTCTCTTCACTTTATTCCTACCTTGTGAGTGTGATGCAAGGTAGGGTTGTTCTTACTGTGACAGTATCATCTTTCACCATGTACTCCGCCACCTGAAATGACTATTTCTCCCTAACTTGTTAGTACTTTGGTGACCCTACAGATGGAGTGTGTCCCCGCTGTAGCACATAGGATGTGAGTATCGCATGTCTTTATTTCTATTAACATGGGCTCTGCCTTCCTTGTTCTACAAATGTGGCCACGGATCCTTGGAATCTAACAGATGAATCAAATGTTTTCAATAATCAGAGAACACAACTCCATCCATCTTCAATCTGAAACTTAGCTCACTAAGAACATATGGGCACTGCCAGAAAAGAGATGAAAAAGCCAAATCCACCTCACAGAGTTAATGGTAGTGGTATATTAAAAAAAAAAAAAAAAAAAGCATTTTCTAACCCTAATCATGTCTATAATAGCACATAAGAACACTCCCAGTTTTCATTGTTTTAGACAACATGGTCCAGTGGGAAAAGTTATAAATTTAACTGATACTATTCTCTAGGTTTATGACTTGTTCATTCTACCAATCTGGATCTTAGTTGGAAACATGCACAATGAAATTAATAATTTCCTCTATCAAACCTACAAAATAGGGAAAAGCTGTGCTGGGACCCATGATCGGCACCCTCCCAGACCTCTAGAAGAGCTGTGCCAGGACCGGGATCAGCACCCTCCTGGACCTCCAGAAGAGCTGCACCCTCTAGGATAAAAAGCTGGTAAAAGCTGCACCCTGCCTGCCAGGCCTCCCCATGCCCTGAGCAGTAACTCCGGGAGCCGGGCAACCATGCATCCTCCCTCCTGTACCCTCCCTGCCTACACTCCAGTCCACTCGTCTGGCCAGGGACTCTGGTAGCTGCGTGCCCTCCAGAGCTCTCCCTGCCTCTGTGTGGAGCCTTTCTCCTGGCGATAGGGTGCTGGAGCCTTGGGCCCTCTGTGCCAAAGTCACTGGGCATCAGGCACTCCCAGAACCATGTGCACCAGCCCCCCGCCCTGTTACTGATCTGGGCGTATAACACTCCGGAGATGCTCCCACAACCAGAACTCCCTGGCTGGGGCACCCCCAGAAGAACTATACAGGTTCACTCCCTACAAAGATCCAGCAACAATAGGGTGATCCCCACAGGATCTAATCTCGGAGAGACACCACCCCAACACTGAAGACAGCCAGAGGCAATGGTGAAAAACAATCATGAGATGAAATCAAGGGAAAAACTCTGGCAATATGAATAATTAGAGTAGATCAACTTCCCCAAGGAACAATGGGGCAGACACAGCACAAGATCCCATGCACAAACAAATAGCTGAGAAGTCAGAAATCAAATTCAGAATCTGGATAGCAAATGAGATCAAATTAGAATTCCAAGCAGTAACCCAAAAGATGTCTCAAGAATTCAATGAATTCAAAGACCAAATGACCAAAGATTTTGACACATTGAGACAAGAAGTTGCATCCCTCAAAGATCTGAGAAACACAGTAGAATCCCTCAGT
>CAUYPK010001526.1:0-15334 GCA_963574355.1 Loris lydekkerianus
ATATAGTAATAGGCTGAAAAGAATAAAAAAAATTAAAAGTAGAAAAAAATGAACAGCATCAATGTATAGAGTACAAAATTCTCCATTGATCAGTATATACCACGACACAGTAGAATAAATATTTATTGAGATATGGAGCTACACATGACATTAAAACGGACAAAATCTTTGAAACAACCTAATAGCTGGGCGTTGTGGCGGGCACCTGTAGTCCCAGCTACTCGGGAGGCTGAGGCAAAAGAATCACCTAAGCGCAAGAGCTGGAGGCTGCTATGGCTGTGACGCCACACATTCTACCAAGGGCAACAACTCTTGTCTCTAAAAATAAATAAAATAAAACTGCCTCTTATCTGAGGCTTTTCCTCTATTCCCAGGCTTTTTCCAGTGGGTGGGTGAGCAGGCTGTTTCCGTGGCTCATGCCTATAATCCCAGCACTGTGGGAGGCTGAGACGGGAGGATCCTTTGAGCTTAGGAGTTCAAGACCAGTCTGAGCAAGAGCAAGACCCCATCTTTACTAAAAATAGAAAAACTAGCCAGCATTGTGATGGGTACCTATAGTCCCAGCTCCTTGGAAGGCTGACTCAAGAGATCACTTGAGCCCAGGAGTTTGCAGTTGTTGTGAGCTGTGATGCTGTGACACTCTACCCAGGATGACAGAGTGAGACTCTGTCTCAAAAGAAACAAAAAAAAAAAAAATCCTTTTCTTCTTTATGTTTCTCTCCACATCCTCAGCTTCTCTTTCTTCCAGGACTTTTTGCCCCCCAAATATACCCAAGAACTAACCTACTTCAAAACAAAAACAAAAAGCACAACATCATCAACTCAGAAGTCCACTTGTGGGCTGCTCTTTATCTCATCTCTATCTCCACATAATCTTTATTTATTCACCCTAATACTGGCTCCAGTCCCTTCCCAGTCCTTATCTTCCTTGTTTTCTCTCACATTTAACATTTTGATCATTCCCTTTTCCTTGAGGCCCTTTTTTCTTTTCTATTCCTCTCCCAGTCTTCTTTTCTTCTTTCCTTTCCTTCCTTTTCCCCTTTCCTTTTTTTCCCTTTCCTCTCCCCTCCTCTTTCTCTCTTTCTCTCTCTCTCTCTTTTTTTTTTTTTTTTTTTGATACAGAGTCTCACTCTGTCACCCCAGATAAAGTGCCATGGTGTCCTAGCTCACGACAACTTTAAGCTCCTGGGCTCAAGCAATTATCTTGCCTCAGCCTCCCAAGTAGCTGGGACTGCAGGCACCTGCTACAATGCCCAGCTGTTTTTAGAGATGAGGTCTCGCTCTTGCTCAAGATGTTCTTGAACTCCAAGCTCAAGTGAGTGCTGGGATTACAGGCTTGAGCCCCTGTGCCCAGCCTTTTTTTTTTTTTTTCTTTCACAGAATCTCACGCTGTCATTCCAACTAGAGTGCAGTAACATCATTGTAGCTCACTCGAACCTCACACTCTTGGGCTCAAGCCATCCTTTTGCTGTAGCTCCCAGGGTGCTAAGAATACAGTCATGAGCCGCCATGCCCAGCCTTGAGACTCTTTTTTTTTTTTGGCTTTTATGACATCATTCTTCTTTGCTTCTCTTCCTGTTTCCCCAGCCCCTTTTCTTCCTCCAAGGCTTTTCTTCTTTTGCAAAAGAAGAAAAAATAAATGAGCAGAAAACATCCTTGATTCACAGAAGACTTCCATAGCTTCTAGGCCTTCACTGATTTCCACTCTGAGCAGGGTTTAATGTTCCCTTTTTGCTGTTCCCAAAGCACCCCGTGCATATATCTGTTGTAGAGCTCAGTAAAGCGTCTAAATGTCGTTTTTAGGGATTTATAAGAGCTATTATTTTGTTGGACACCTACTACACACATATGTATTCACTATATTAAATGCTTTACACAGATTATTCCTAGTCATTGCAACAACCATAGAAAAGATAGATTTTGTTTCCTTCATGTTATGAATGAGGAAATTGAGGGTTAGCAAGTTTAAGTAATTTTCCTAAGGTTATGCAAAAAGTGGCAGAGCTGGGACTTGAACCTGATCTTGATTTAGTGCACAGGTAAAGTCACCTATTTTCTGTACACCAAAACTTCCTGCCACTTTTTAGCTTTCAGGCTATGTGTCCTAAACATTTCCACCTGGAAGTCCTGGTAGCACCTCGGTCCAACTCATGGTCTCTCCCCACCCCCGTCCAGCTCTGGATTGGTAGTGTGAGCCTTTGTCTATTCATCCAGGCTCTCATCTTGAGGATTGATCTTAGCTTTGCCTATTCTCCACCCCTTTCACTGCTCATCACCTAGTTGGCACCATAGCCAGTCATTAACTTCCTTCTTAAGTTCTTTGGGATTCATCACATGATGTCCGCTGTCACTTCCTTGTTCAGTCTCTTTTCTCTTCTCTCCTGGACTGTTGTCCCTCTCTCCTTAATTTCTACTCTTCTATTCCCTCGCCTTCCAGTCCAACCTCCACACAGCTATCAGCCTGATCTCACCTAAACCCCAAACCTGATTATGTTGGTATCTCATTAAAACCTGTCACTGGCTTCCATTGTCCTATTCCTCTATACTTCTGCTTAACTAAGGAGGTGGTACCTTATTTTTCTATACTCTTCTCCTTCCACTCTCTCACATACTGCAGATGCTGGGGGTTCTCTGTACCAGAACCCTAACTCATTTCTCCATTCAGTTCCCATGTTAGTCCCCCTTTCGGAATGCCCTTCTCTTCATGGTTTGCCTGAAGAACATCTTTTCAGCTCATCCCTAAAAAATAAATGAGCAGAAAACATCCTTGATTCAGAGAAGAGCTCCTTAGCTTCTAGGCCTTCACTGATTTCCACTCTGAGCAGGGTTCCATGTTCCCTTTTTGCTGTTCCCAAAGCACCCCATGCATGTATCTGCTGTAAAGCTCAGTATAGCACCTAATGATTTGTACACTTGTCAGCCTCCTTACAAGTGGTACTCCTTAAAGGCAGAAATTTTTCTTTTCTTGTTCACTTTTTATCCATGGTATCTAGCATATTGCCTGGGAGTTGGTAGTTTAGTAACTGTCGAATGTTCTAGTAACAATTGTATAGTTGGAGAGAGGGACTGATACTTTGGAGAACTGCTGGGATTTAAGATTTATGCCCATGAAGATGGTTAAAACTGGAGAGTAGGAGTGGTGGCTCATGCCTATAAACCTAGCATTGTGGGAGGCTAAGGTGGGAGAATTGCTTGAGGCTAAGACTTCAAGACCTGCCTGGGGAGACCCGGTCCCTAAAAAAAATAAGGAAAATTAGGCCAGCATGGCAGCGTACACCTGTAGTCCCAGCTGTTAAGGATGCTGAGTCAGGAGGATCAAGTGAGCCCAGGAGTTTGAGGCTATATTGAGCTATGGTCCCACCACTGCATTCTAGTAGCCTAGGCAAAAGAGAGAGACCTTGGCTTTGCGCCCATAGCTCAGTGGTTAGGGCGCTGGCCACATATACTGGGGCTGGCGGATTTGAACCTGGCCCAGGCCTACTGGACAAGAACAACTATAACAACAACAAAAAAAATCGCCAGGTGTTGTGGCAAGTGCCTGTAGTCCCAGGTACTTGGGAGGCTGTGAGGCAAGAGAATTGCTTAAGCCCAAGAGTGTTTTGGGGTTTTTTTTGTAGAGACACAGTCTCACTTTGTCACCCTTGGTAGAGTGCTGTGGTATCACAGCTCACAGTGACCTCCAGCTCTTGGGCTTAAGTTATTCTCTTGCCTCAGTCTCCACAACGCCTGGCTATTTTTTTGTATTGCAGTTTGGCCAGGGCCATATCCAAACCCACCACCCTTGGTATATGGGGCTGGCGCCCCACTCACTGAGCTACAGGCGCCATCCAAAGCCCAAGAGTTTGGGGTTGCTGTGAGCTGTGATGCCATGGCAACACCGTGAGACTGTCTCAAAAAAAAAGAGAGAGAGAACTTGCCTCATAAATAAATACATAGAAGAGAAAAAAATTAAAAAAGAAAATAGCTAAAGTAGATAATACTGATACCTTGATATGTATTGCATCAAATGACTTACAAAGTATTTTCACAAATATTTTATTTCATTATTGTGTCCCGCACAAAAGCACAGTGTGAGAGGCAGGGAAGGCCTTAATGTTTCTATTTTAAGACACTGAGAATTTGGCCTGACATGGTGGCTCATGCCTGTAATCCTAGGACTCTGGGAGGCTGAGGTGGGTGGATTGTTTGAGCTCAGGAGTTTGAGACCAGCCTGAGCAAGATCATCACCCCATCTCTACTAAAAATAGAAAAAAATTAGCTGGGTATTATGGTGGGTGCTTGTAGTCCCAGCTGCTTGGAAGGCTGAAATAGGAGGATTGCTTGAACCCAGGAGTTTGAGGTTGCTGTGAGCTAGGCTGACACATGGCACTCTAGCCTGGGCAATAGAGTAAGACTCTGTTTCAAAAAAAAGAGAAAAAGAAAAAAATCAGAAACTTGTAGCTCAGAGAAGTGAAGTGACTTGCTTAAAGTCTTGAACAATAACATAAACCAACATATGAATTGTGTTGAACATAAGTGCCGGGCTTCCATCTTCTGCTGCCAAATCTGATAGTACTTCTACTGCATCAGTATAGGTAAGGGTAAGGTTTGGGACAGGCATTTTGGAATGCACCTACATTTGGAGGTCAAGGAAGAGGAGTGACTCAGAGGAGGTGGTAAATAGTGCCCCAAGTTATGACTATATTGCAAACACGTTTTCAGAAGGGGAGGGTATCATCAGTGATACTTTTGCACGTAGTTGAGAAAAATAGAGAAGGATGAAAGAGTTCAACTAGTAGGAAGTAGAAGGGAATGATTTCATACAGTGAAGCCCCCTTGCCAGGTGTTGACATGCATGTCTCCATTTCCCTCAGTGTCCATGTATTTCACTAAGAAATGTGAAATATTGCATGTCAATGCATGTCAACTACTCTTTCAAGAAGTTTTGGTGGCACAGCGCCCGTAGCACCGTGGTTACGGTGCCAGCCGCATACACTGAGGGTGATGGGTTTGAACCTGGCCCAGGCCAGCTAAACAACTGCAACAAAAAATAGCCAGGCAGTGTGGCAGGTGCCTGTAGTCCCAGTTACTTGGGAGGCTGAGGCAAGAGAATCACTTAAGCCCAAGAGTTTGAGGTTGCTGTGAGTCATGACACCACGGCACTATACCAAGAGTGACATAGTGAGACACTGTCTCAAAAAAACAAAAAAGAAAGAAATTTGGTAGTGAAAGAAAACACAAAGGTTCATACACGTAGTTTGAGAAATGTCATACCATCTAATATTCCAAGATATGCACAATACATTGGGCATTTTGAAGACTTGAAAATATACAATGGAAACTATCTACAGAAATACTGTGTGATGATTAAGTATATAAATTTCAGGATCTTTTAGACTCAATTTAACATTTGTCAATTCCAATATAGTTATGGTATTAGAGCAAGGTGTTTAATCAAGCCTTAAAACAAAGTTAAGATTTTATTTGAAGCTGGGCATTGTGGCGGGCACTTGTAGTCCCAGCTACCAGGGAGACTGAGGCAAGAGAATCGCTTTGAGCCCAAGAATATGATGTTGCTGTGAGCTATGACACCTTGGCACTCTACCAAGAATGACAAAATAAAACTCTGTCTCAAAAAAAAAAAAAAAAAATATTTTATTTGACTACAGTTAACTGTAACAGTATATGTCCACCTTTCAAGGGTAGATAGATATACAGGGTGTCCATAAAAGTCATGTGCAATTTAAAATAGTTTAACATGGTAAATTGCACACGAACTTTACAGACACCCTGTGTATTAGAATCTGAAAACACCCTATATCAATTTTGAATACTCATCTACGTGTAAGCTTATCTCTCTCCTCACTCAGTGTGTGTTGTCCAAGTGTGATTTGATCAACAGGAAGATTTCCCACTTTGCTGTTAGAGATTGTTTTGTGTGTTTATGATGAAAACCCATTGTCCACATCTCTTAGAAACTGGGCTCTAGGGGCTTGAGGGGGAGCGTTAAGCCTTGGGCAGCTCTTTTGCCCTATTGATAAGGTATCCTCTGTCTGCCAGGTAAAGCGGTACCAGTGCACCTTTGAGGGCTGTCCCCGCACCTACAGCACAGCAGGCAACCTGCGTACCCACCAGAAGACTCACCGAGGAGAGTATACCTTTGTCTGTAATCAGGAGGGCTGTGGCAAGGCCTTCCTCACCTCCTACAGCCTCAGGATCCACGTGCGAGTGCACACGAAGGAGAAGCCATTTGAGTGCGATGTGCAGGGCTGTGAGAAGGCGTTCAACACACTGTACAGGTGAGCCTCTCCACTGCTCTGCCAGCCTCTGACTCTGACCTTGCCATGACTGCAGACCTTTTTCTCTTTGCACTGGGGAGAGATTCACTTTCAGGACTTAAAAGAACACACCTGTGCTCAATTATTTAAAATCCATTACGGGAACTTATTTCTGAAAGGTGGATTTGTCTTGGGTTGGCTAGAAGTCACAGTACATCTGTAATTTGCATCTCATGGAATTCATTCTGGCCTGGGCTTTTTAGTGGGGATTTGGCATAGAGTAATATCTTCCCTTGGCCAGAATCTTTATACTAAGGCTCCTGTAATTTTCTTTCCTACCTCACCTTGAGGATAACTTTGCTCTGCCATGAGAAATGGGAAGTGGCCCACTTAATAGCCATTTCTCTTTTCCACGTTTATATCAGGAGACTTGATTAGTCTTCAATATTGGGTATAAAATAACATAAATAACAATAGCTAACATTTAAAAAGCACTTACTAGGGGGAGGGGGGATTCAGTAGCTTCCTACCCAATGGTACAAAGCACTGATACATAGCTCATTCCTGGGTGTAGGACGCAACTAGGACTCTGACGTTTACCTGTCATGTGTAAGTTATATAACCTAATGGTTTGTACCCTTATATTAATCTGAAATTAAAAAAAAAATAAAAGAACTCACTGTGGGCTAGATACAGTTCTAAGTGCTGATGCTCACAACAGCTGATAAGTAAATGAAAGCACAGAGAGATTCTGTAACTGGCTCAAGGTCCCCCATCAAGTAGGATGTGGGGCCATGTTTTGAATGCTAGTCAGTCTCTAGAGTTCCACTCATACTGCTCTGCTACTTACCGTATATACTCAAGTATAAGCCAAGTTTTTTTCGGCACAAAATTTGTGCCCAAAAACCCAAACTCGGCACAAATTTTGTGCCAAAAAACTCGGCTTATACTCGAGTATATATGGTACTTCTCTGAATTTCTCTTTGGGCAAAAAAATTTGGATGCTAAGTTATAGGTGTGGAATTCTTATGCTCTTGGTCCTAAAGCACATTAAGCTGGCATGGGGAGGCTTTGTAGTACCTTTTGACAAAAGGTGTTTCTCTGGAATATTTTGCAGGCTGAAAGCACATCAGAGGCTTCACACAGGGAAAACGTTTAACTGTGAATCTGAAGGCTGCAGCAAATACTTCACCACACTCAGCGATCTGAGGAAGCACATTCGAACCCATACAGGAGAAAAGCCATTCCGGTATATCTTACTGTTTTCTATTTGTTACTGACCAGGTTTCAGCTGGGTGTCTTGATATACTCTGAAATTTTTCAGCGTCAGAAGAAAACGCCCTTCCCTGGTTGTTTCTTTAGTAGTGTTAGCTCCCCCAGGATAGCTGCGGCTGACTGCTGCAGGTTAGGGGAGTACTGAGGGATTCCAGGAGCAGCCTTCTTCTATGGCTAGTGGCCTTTCTGCCTTATGTTTTCCCTTTATTTTCAAGAAGCATTTGTTGAAACTCATGTGTGTGATAGGTACTTTTATTAGTGCTAGAGAAATACTCAGAAACAGGCCTTTATCGTAAGAACCTTAGCTAGTGGGAAAGAACCACAAGTAGACAGTGTCTGAGGCGGCAAGATGCTCGAATGCCTTGAGCACAGAGAAGGGATATCCACCTAAGAAGGAAGGTGGGGAGGGGAAGAGGAGGCCGAAGGGGAAATGAGGGTAGGAATGCTTCTGTTAGTGGTGCCTGTATTATATTTTGTTACTTGTTGTTTTGTAATATCTCATGCACGTGTGCAGTCATATGGGATCATCCATTTTTATTTATGTATGTTAACATTTATGTGTGCACACATATGTGTCTAATATATATGTATATTGTAAGCTTGAAAGAGGGACTTGTACCATCTTTCTTCTCTGCTCACAGTGTATAGCATGGTTCTGGACATTCAATAGATCAGGGGTCCTTAAACTTTTTTAACAGGGGGCCAGTTCACTATCCTTAAGACTGTTGGAGGGCCGGACTATAGTTTAAAGAAAAAACTATGAACAAATTCCTATGCACACTGCACATATCTTATTTTGAAGTAAAAAAAACAAAACAGGAACAAATACAATATTTAAAATGAAGAACAAGTAAAGTTAAATCAACAGACTTACCAGTATTTCAATGGGAACTATGGGCCTGCTTTTGGCTAATGAGAAGGTCAATGTCCTGTTCCATATTTGTCACTGTTAGTCCTAACAATTTATGCAAGTGTGCATCAGTTAGTCTAGATCCGGTCAGAGATTTCAGATGTTTCATTCTGGAAAAAGTCTGTTCACAGACAAGTGCTGCCAAAGATGGTTGCCATTTTGAGTGCATGGTTCCTGAGATTAGGATATGTCTCAGAGGGGAGAGATGCATAGAAAATAGGAAGGCTGCTTGACTCGAATGCGTCTTTCAGAGAGCCACAATTCTGCAGTTCAGCCAGTTCCATTTGGTAAATTGTATCCACATTTTCAATGTCAATAGAAAATGGGTTACGGAAAAGCTGTATGTCCTGTTCATGGGGATAAAGCTCTTTAAATCTAAATTGGAACTCCTTTTGCAACTTTTCCAGTGAATCCACACATGTTTTGTTTAGGAATGCAACCAATGGTTTTTCCACTAACAGATTTTAGTTGTGGGGAGATGACAGAAATTTTCCTTCTTCACTTGATTGATGAGGAGGCCTAATTTTACTTCAAATGCTTTCACATGTGATTGCATATCACAGATGAGCTTCCCCTTTCCTTGAAGTTGCACATTGAAACTGTTGAGTAGCTCTGTTACATCTGTCAGAAAGGCAAGGTGCCATTTCCACTCTGCATCATTGAGCTCTGGTACTTCTTTGTTTTTTGAAAGCAGAAAAGCTGCAATCTGTGGAAGTAAGTCATAGAAATGTTTCAAAACTCTCTTTTAACTCAGCCAATGGACTTCTGTGTGGTATGGAACATCTTCACAGACAACATTTAGCTCATACAGAAATTCCTAAAATTGCCTGTGGTTTAGTGCATTAGCTCTAATGAAGTTAACACAAGATACCACAGTTTTCATAACAGAGTCCCACTTCATTGATTTACTACACAGCACCCGTTGGTGGATCGGGCAGCATATGACTATTGGATGAGAATGGTTACGTTTGTCCATCTCTTGGTTAATGTGAGCAATTATTCCTTTCTTAGATCCCCACCATCCTAGGAGCATCATCAGTTTTCATACTGGCTAGTTTTGCTCAGTCCAGCTCCAAACTATTCACAGTTTGGCAAACCTTTTCATAAATATCCTCTCCTGTAATTGTTCCTTTGATGGTTTGCAGTACAGCAAGCTCTTCTGTGACTTTGAAATAGTCATTCATCTGACAAATAAAAATTAGAAATTGTGCAGAATCACAAGCATCATTACTTTTGTCAAGTGCCAAGAAAATAGGAACTTTTTTTGTGGAGTTTTGCAAATGTTGATGCAAATTGTCTCTCATTTCTTCAATCTTTTGTATAATTGAGGGTCCTGAAAGACTCACTGTGCTAAATAAATTGGCCTTCTCTGGACACATCACTTTGGCAACAGAAAGAAGGTATTCTTTAACAAATTCTCCCTCCACGAATGATCTGCCAGTGCACACTACTAGTTTGGTAATTTGAAAACTTGTTCACAGTGATGAAGTATTTATCTATTTCTGCTTCACAAAAGTATTTTGTTAAGTTGTGAATGTATATTTCAGTTTTAATATTTTATCTTTTCTCACTTCTCTGACCAATCATATTTATCTATATGTTGAGTTTGATAGTGTCGACGCAAATTGTATTCTTTGAACACAGACACTATATTCTGGCATATCAAACACACAACTCTTTCCTTGTACTGCATGAAAAAGTAATCATAACTCCACTGTTCTTTGAATATCCTACACTTTGACTCAATTTTTCTCTTTCTTGACCTCATTGTTTCCTAGGGATTTCAAATTGTTAGTAAAATACATATATATATATAATATATATATATATATATATGTATATATAGCTCCAAAAATAATATACCAGCAATAACTTTGCCCACACAGAGATATATAGACTGCACTTCCCATCAATGCAGTCTGATCAGTGTCCATCAATGCAGCCTTGCCAGTCCACATCATTTTAGCCTCACCAGTGCCCATATGGTGGAACTCTGATTTTACCTCAGGCTCACACTGGTGCGGTGCGGGAACAGGCACAATTACAGAGCCGGTTCCTCCACCACCTTTCCGGTTCACACTACCCTGTGCAAACCACACGGTGATCTGTGAACTTGCACAGGAATCTGATCTCATGGATGAGAATCTGATCGCATGGGTGAGAAGACCCAAGTGATCAGATTCTATTGCAGGAAAAAAGAAGGCACATATGCCTTTTTTCTTCCGAGTCTAATGCAAGTTCAGCCATACAAGCATATGGCTGAACTCGCACTGCTCAGAGATCACAACAGTGTGAACCGGGGCTTACACAGCACACAACATACAATATCATGCACAACTGAATAGCAATCAGAATATAAATGCACTTACTGGCAATTAAATTGGGTTTCCTACTCCTTGGCTGTCTGCAGAGCTGGATTAAGTTCCCATGGGGCCCTAGGCAGATTACCAGTTTGGGGCCCCCATGCGATAACACTGAGCACTGACCATTTGCATTAACACTGACCGCTGACCATTTGTGATAACATTGACTGCTGACAATTTGCATTAATACTGAGTGGTAACAATTTGCATTAACACTGAGCACTTACAATTATCATTACCACTGAGCACTATTTGCATTACCTCTGAGCTCTGACCATTTGCATTACCTTTGAGCACTGATAATTTGCATTAGCACTGAGAGCTATTTGCGTTATCACTGTGGTGCAACCCCCCTAGAAACCACCTCCAACCAACCAACTTAAAAAAAAAAAAAGGCTCTCCTAACTTCAAAAAATGTTCTTCTAACTTCAAAAAAAGGCGCCCCCTATCTGCAAAAAAAGACCACCTAAATTCAGAAAAAAGGCTCCCCTTAACCACAAAAAAAGGCCCTACTAACTGCAAAAAAAAAAAAAAAAAAAAAAAATAGACCTCCTAACTTCAAAAAAAAAAAAAGTAAATCCCTACTTGTTCTTACCTTGGTTTTTAGGCAGCGAAAGGCTCTGCACAGGCAACCTGTTGACTCCTCCCATTATACCAGAGACTGAGAGGAGGAGTCGGAGAGTAGAGGGGAGTCAGAGAGTGTGGGGCAGGTTCCACACATGTGCACTGCGGGCCTGGAATAGTGGGCTGCTAATCAGGAGGGCAAAAACACCCAGTGGGGAGAGAGAGAGAAGGAGCAGAGTTGGAGAGTCAGCACACATTCCACATGTGCACACTGAGGCCTGGGACCAGTGGCCTGCTAAGCAGGATGGCAAAAATACCTGGCGGGGAAAGACAGAGAGTAGGAGGGGTGGGGAGAGACAGAGAGTAGGAGGGGTGGGGAGTTGGTGCACATTCCACACATGTGCACTGTGGCCCAGGACCAGTCGGCTGCTAAGCAGGACGGGCAGCTGGGGCAAAAACACCCAGCAGGCTGAATAAATGTTCTCCGTGGGCCACATGTGGCCCGTGGCCTGTAGTTTGAGGCCTCCTGAGGTATATGTATAATTTTATCTATAATTTCTCTGTATGCCTATCATGGTTAAATTTATGTGTCAACTTACCTGGCTAAGGGATGCCAAGATATCTGGTAGACATTATTTCTGGGTATAATTGCAAGAGTACTTCAGTAAGGGATTGGCATTTGAATCAGTAAGCTGAATAAAGAAGATATGTCCTTATTCATTTGGGTGGACATCATCTAGTGTACTGAAGGCCAAAAAACAGAAGAAAGAAAGAGGAAGGATGAATTCCCTCTCTTTGTTTGTACTGGTGTATGTATCTTCTCCAGCCCTCACACACAAGCACTCCTGGTTGTAGGGTCTTCAGATGAGATTGAACTATACCACCAAGTTTCTACTTCTAAATTAAGATTCTGTAGCATGCAGACGGTAGATTGTTAAACCTTCTGCCAGTTTGTATAAGAATTGATTCAGTTCTTATCACGTGAGTCAATTCATGTAAAAGATCTCTCTCTCTCCCCCCCTTCTCTCAAAAAATCAACAAATGAGTGTATATACATATATAGGACCAATAGGGTGTATACACACACACACACACACACACACACACACACACACACACACGCATACACATACCCTATTGGTTCTGTTGGTTCTCTCTCCCACTCTGGCTGTTTTTCTGGAGAATCCGGAATAGTACAATGCTCCATAACATACAACATTACTGAATGCTTATCACGTGTGGAACAGGTTTCTAGCTCTTCTATCTAGAATATTTTTTCTTACTGAATTCTAACTGTAAGTTTGTGGATATGAACCATATAAATTCCATTTTACATAGGAGAACTGAGGATTTCAGAGGTTACATAACTAACCATAGGACATTATACTTTTGGAGAAGAAATTTAAAGCACACCCACATATTCTGATTCTAGGATTGTCACTGAACCACTGCACTATAACCATTTGTGTGTCTCAAACAAATTCACAATCAATGCACAAAAATGCACTTTTTCACTCGTGTGTTAAATTTATTTTTATGGCACAGCTGTGCCTTTGAAAGCTTACCAGCAATCTTGAATGCAATCTTTAGAAACTTGAAATTCTAAAACTCATACAGTCCACTAAATATGCTTTATATAACTGTGAATGTAACATATCTGTCCAAATTTCATAAATACTGGCAGAACTAAAATGGATCAAAATTTTTAGATGTAATAATTACTGTTTTATCTTTCATCTGCATTATTATTATATCACAGAATCAAATATAGTACAAATTATATTTATTTTTATGTTTGTTTTGATAATATCTATAATAAACAAAAAGATGGCAAAATCAGTAATTATTCAATCACACATACTTGAACACTATTTGTGTAGAATACAAATATATTTCCCATTATTGAAAATATACAGTAGACTAAGCAAAGTGAAAACAGTAATAATACTTGTCAATATGAATTTTTGTTTAAGGATATGGAAGGAAAGAACAAAGAATTAAAAAGTTCAAGTAATAAAAGAGTAATGATATGATAGAATAAATGACATTAAAAAAACAAGCAAATGCATCAAATTAAAAGAAAATTAAGGACTTTGTATGAGCAAGTGGAAAAGTAAAGTTTGAATAAATAATTGAAGAAAATAATTTTGCTAATTACAGAATTATCAAAGGGAAGAGAATTCTAGTCTTAGATGACTAGACCAAAAAAGCAAGAAAGTAGCATAACTGGCACATCAATTTTTTTTTTAAAAAGTCAATTAGGACACCAGTGTGGTTAGAGTAGAAAAAGTGAAAATGGTCACAGTAAATAATGCAGTCGGAAAGGAAATGGAGTGTTAAGATCATGTAGAGTTCAGCATAAGGATTTGGCTTCTATGGAAGCCACTGTTAAAATTTGAGTTTCAAAGTAACTTGTGTTTTGAAGGACCATTGCAATCTTCTTTGGTAGAGAATAAACTATAGGGACTAAGGATTAAGGGAAGAAGGACATTTTAGGAAGCGGCTGCAGTAATCCAGAAGAGAAATGGTTGTGGCTTGAACAAAGGTTGGAAGCGGTGAAAGTGTGAGAAGTGCTCCATGTCCAAATATACTTTGAAGCGACCATGATTTCTTCACATTTCAATGTAATGTAGGAGGGTAAGAGAAGAGTAAAGAGGAATATAAGCCCTTTTTGACCAAAACACTGGAAGGATAAAATATCCAGGAACACACATAAGGAAAAATGCATGTCGAGCATGTTTGGAGAAGGAATCAGCAGTCAAATTCTGTTCATGTTCAATCTGATGTCTACTAGACATCCAAGTAGCAGCAAAGAGCAGACGAGTGATATCATCTGTGGAATTTGTGAGAGTTTTAGATAGAGATGTGAATTTGAAAGTTCTTGGCATAAAGACAACATTGAAAGTCATTCCTTCAGGTGAGATCATTAAAAGAGACAGAAAAAATAGACTATACCAATGAAAGACTGAATTTGGGGCATATCTATATTTAAAAGTAAAGGATGAAATGGAAAACCAGAACAGGAGATTGAAATAGTACAAAATAGGGTAGAAATAAAAGAGAATGTGACCATACACAAGCCAGAGAAAACTGACTTTTTGGAGGAATAATGAGCAATCTCATTAGGACTAACTAGTAAGGCAGTAATGTGGAGGCATTATCAACATTTGCAATCAATTAATAGAGCAACCGTTCTCAACCTGTGGTCAAAACCCATAGAGACCTTATTAAAGGGCTACAGCATTAGGAAGGTTGAGAACCACTGTTCTAGAGTGTCACCACTCTCACTGTTATAGAGTAAGAACCACTGTAATAGCGTGAAAACATGATAGATGCCAATTTAAGGCAGAAAGGATGAAAAGCATTGGAAATAGCCCATATGGACTAACACTATAGCATGGTTGCTGTAAATGTTAACCAAAAAATAGAACCAAAACTGGAAGTGGAAGTTAAGAATGTAACTTTCTTATATTGTGACTTTTGGTCTTCTGGGTATAAACCTAGTAAAGGAATTATAGGATCGAATGGCAGGTCTATTTTTAGGTCTCTAAGTATTCTCCAAACATCCTTCCAGAAGGGACGTATTAGTGGGCATTCCCACCAGCAGCGTAGAAGTGTGCCCTTTCCTCCACATCCACGCCAACATTTCTGGTTTTGGGATTTTGTTATGTGGGCTATTCTTACTGGGGTTAGGTGATAGCTCAAAGTAGTTTTGATTTGGATTTCTCTGATGATTAAGGATGATGAGCTTTTTTTCATGTGTTTGTAGGTTTTGCATCTGTCTTCTTTAGAGAAGTTTCTCTTTAAGTCCCTTGCCCACCCTGAAATGTATACCATGGAATACTATGCAGCCTTAAAGAAAGATGGAGACTTTACCTCTTTCATGTTTACATGGATGGAGCTGGAACATATTCTCCTTAGCAAAGTATCTCAGGAATGGAAGAAAAAGTATCCAATGTACTCAG
>CAUYPK010001528.1:0-22458 GCA_963574355.1 Loris lydekkerianus
GGTGCATCTTACAAGGGTATATGTGAAACTTAGTAAATGTAGAATGTAAATGTCTTAACACAATAACTAAGAAAATGCCAGGAAGGCTATGTTAACCAGTGTGATGAAAATGTGTCAAACGGTCTATAAAACCAGTGTATGATCCATTAATGTACCCTATTAAACCCATGTAAACCCATGATCGCATTAATGTACACAGCTATGATTTAATAAAAATAAAAATAAAAAAGCTATAAGCCAGTGGTTCTCAACCTTCCTAATGCCACGGCCCTTTAATACAGTTCCTGTGGGCTGCAACCCACATGTTGAGAACCGCTGCTATAAGCAAAGCTACAAGAAAGGGGGCAAAGTTGAAGAGGCTCCACACATCTGCCACTTATGTTCAAGAAGTGTTACAATACTCATTATATAACTGCAAATCTACAACAAAGGGACCCAGACTTTAACCCCAACCAGGCAAGATCCAACCAGTGACTTTCATGTCGGGGAGTCACGGATGGTAAAAACCAACAAGTATCAGGGGAAGGAAGAGAACCTGCACTTGTGTGTCCAGGAGCAAATGATAAGAGCTGAGGATCCCCCAGTGTGGGACCCCAGGAGACAGCACACATGGAAAAAGCAGTGTCCCTCCACGGAGACTGCCCTAATCCTCAGCCTGCAGCTGCACCTCTGAGCACCAGTGTGGTGGCCTCAGCCCTGACTGTTCTTCTCTTCCAGCTGTTGGCATGCAGGCTACAAAGGCACAGACACATCGATCACTGCTCGTGAGACACAGCAGGGAGCCTAGTGTCTTCACTAGTGTCTTCACAGTGAAGTGGGAGCCAGGAGGCTGGCTGACGACCCAAGTGCCAACATCCTCACGAGGGAGGGAAGGCCAGGTCATGGGCACCGCCTCGCTTCCCAGATGCCTAACTGGTTTCCCTCCCACCACGCTCCCCCAAGCCCTGTGCTGTTACTGAGTCCCCAAGGATTCTACGATTCGTGTAGAGTGGTCAGACCTATGGGAGGGAGAAGTGCCCTGGAGCCAGGTCCATGTGGGGGGGCGGGGACGGCATCCCAGTGTCCCCTGTGACATGCTCCCCCTGGGAGACAAGGGCAGGCCTGGGGGCCTGGTGGGGGTGAAGGAAAGTGCAAGTCCTTACCTTATATTATTCTTCCTTTATAAGGCTTCTACGCTTTCGTTATTTCACTTAAGTGCCGTAAAACTCATAAGAGGAATGGGTCTTACTTTGAGAGAAAAGAAAAAAGGAAAAACCAGGAGGACAGCCCAGGGCCAGCCACTCCCAGAGCAGAGTGTGGCTGAAGCTGCTGCCTTCGAGGCTGAAGGGGCTTTTGCTCTGTCAAGCGGCTCCCCCACAGGGCGGCCAAACCAGAAAGTCACATCTAAGCAAACGTCAGGACAGATGGCGTGTGGTTCTAAGAGGCCACCTTTTCCCTCCCTTGAGATTCCCACCCCAGGACATCAGGGAGTGCCTCTCTTTCATGTTCCCGTTTTCCTTCTGAGTTTGAGTCTTCAAGTGCCACTGCCACATGGGAAGGCTGCATCTGCTCTGCACGTGGTGCCTGTGATGAACAGGGCTGAAGTCCAGTTCCCCAAAACTCAAGTGCTCTGAGGACACGTAGTGTCTTCTACGGTTTCTGTTATCTGTTATCTGCCCTCCCCCAATCCTACAAGTTCAACTGGACCCTCCCTGCTGGCAGATTTCACTCTCCTTTGCTCACTGGCGATCGTTACTCTAAGCTTTGCTCTATCAGCTGGTCAGGAAACAGACCAGGCCAGATACCACTATTCCTGATGGTCTGTGGCACAGAGGGGAGACTGTGTGGGGCTTTCACAGTGAGCCCCTATTTAAATCTGTATGAATCAGCAGCCATGAGCTATTTCTGAAAGCTAAAGTAGTTCCTGCGTGTTTAAGAGAGCAATGGTTAAATATATGCTTCCCTTCATCAGCCACTTTATAGAATAAATATTTCAATGATACCCTGCTACGCTGACTCTGAGCTAAGAACAACACGCATTTTCATTAAAGACGACCCACCAAAGCACAGTCAGCCCTGCTCGTTCCTGTAGATGAGGTGTCTGACGCAGCAGGCACCGCCTAGAAACCAAGCTACTTAATAAGGAAATAACATGTTCCCGGAACGTGTCCTACAGTCCCTTCCCAGGCCTGCGGCCCCACCCCACACATCTGCAATTAACACAAAGCAGAAATCCAGCTGTGCAAAAGGCAGACACAACCAGGGTGGGGGACATGTGAGACAAATCATCCCAACCTGAGAGTTTCATGAGTTTGTTGGGGTTTAAATATAAAAGCAAACCCACTATAAATGACTGGCTGGTCTACCCTACTGGGAAGACACTCCAACAGGTGAGCCGACTAGATCTTATGTGCATATGGATGTGAGGGCGTGTGGCTTCCCCTCCTTACATTGTGATGCTCACACAGCACTAGCTTCTTGGAGTCCAGCCACGCACACAGAGGGTCCTCTCTGCCTGCAGTGGTCCTGTTCCCCAAAGCTGCCTCAAACACTGGCTAGGCAGGTGTTTGCTCCTAGAAGGAATTTGGGGTTAGGTTCCTGCATGCCTCGTGTCACAATGTTTTAATTATCCAATCAATATATAACCTTGCTTTATGTGTGCTTCTATTTAAAGGCGCCTTGCTTTACATTGTCGATACACACTGTCAACTCAGTAACATCACACTCAGAGCCAATAGCTCTGTGACTCACCCCTAAAGGAAGCTTCCCTGACAAACATTTTCCTCTGTCAGGTACGTCACAGCTTCTTATTCTTAGGAGCACTAGGTGGCATTTTAACATTGCAAGGGAGGCCATTTTCAACAGCAAAATCACCACCAAAATGCGCAAAAATTTAAAAACCACATTAAGGGACACCTGTTTATTCAATAAGGGCTGAAAAACGAAAAGGCAGCGTGCCACCCTGTCCAACCTCTGTGGGACTGACATCCACACTGTGGATGCCTCAGATTTTCCACCACCCTGTGCATAACTGCAAACGACCTCAAAAGCATGAGTTTTTATTTTGGCGTTACAACAAATGAATTTTAGCAAGGTGGGCAAACTCACGAATCTGTTAATAATGAAGATGGGTTGTGCAAGGTGTTGTGATCCCCTGGCCTGACCTTCTTTACTTCCTTACTTCTTACCGTCCATCACCGACCTCCGGTCTGTCCCCTGGCTGGTCCCTCCCACTGCTTAGAACAGCCAGGCAAAAGCCCGTGATTAGAATCCACTGCAGGTGGGGGGAGAATGCCAGCCAGACGCATGTCATATGCTGGCTGAGGCATCCCAATATGTTAGCTTCTTTGTTTAAAAAAGGAAAGGCCAACAATAATAAGAAATAGACTCAAAGAAACACATGGAGACAAAAGGCTCTTTGTATCTATTTTATAAACAATAATGCTTCCCAGGGTGTTAAAATAAATAAGAATCTCTGAATGCAGATTCTGAATTTTGTTTAAATATTCATGAAGATTCTAAATTTTATCTACAGAAAAGCTTTCACCATTAAATATTCCGTATATGCCACTCTTTCTGCTGTGTGCCTAGGGTCACTTCACTGCCTGGAATGACAGACTTAAGAGCCGTCAGAAGTCGGGAAAAGTGACAGGGTGACAAGGGAAGATAGCAGGGCACCTGGGGGGTGATGAGGTCCCCGTCTCTGCAGGCAGCCAAGCAAGGGAGGACGAGGTCTCAAGGAGATGGCAGCTCCCAGTAAGACACTGGCAGGGCCCAGGCGACCTTCCAGGCCTGTGATGGGTCATTTTATGTGTCCATGACTGAGCCCCACGGTGTCCAGATTAAACTATTATTCTGGGTACACCTGTGGGGGTGTTTCGGGGTAAGATCAGTAGTGAAGCGGTGGATTCTGTAAGGCCTCATCTGAGCCCAGGAAGCCTGAACATAAAAGGCAGAGGGAGGGGGGCTGCCTCCTGGTAACTGGGGGCTAGAGCTGGTCTTTCTCTGGGTTTTGTACTTTAGTGTACACCACTGGCTCTCCGGGTGCCCAGCTGGCAGATGGCAGATTGTAGAAACTTCTCAGCCTTCATAATCACGTGAGCTAGTTCCTTAGAATAAATCTCTCTACATACACACACACGGGTACCTTACCAGTTCTGTTTTTCTAGAGAACACTAATACAAGCCTCTCCACACCACCAACTGAGTGCCCTGGAATTCAGATGGACAAGGCGATGTTGCCAACACCTGTTCCCACACAGACAGCCTGGGAACCACACACTGCTCTCACCACTAGACGTCTTTGGAAAACAGCTGTCTGCTCCAACACAAAGCCTAATTGGGGCAGGCTAAGCACTGATGGAGGGCTGCCAGGATGGTCCTGAGGTATGTTCACTGGTGGGGAGGCAGAGCGTGGTTGCCAGGGCAACCCCACCCACAGAAAGGGCCCACCGAGCGACGGTGCTGCAAGGGTCTGCTGTGTGCATCTATCTGCACATGAGCTGGAATCACAGGGCCTTGAATGGAGGGAAAGCCATGGCATTGGGTAAAGGCACTTGTTCTGAAGCTGATCCCCATGGGGTGATAAAGACTGGTTGAGAACTGGGGTGCTGTCTCTGGACAAGAAACCGACCCCCTCCAATGGGATTGATGAGGTAGAACTGGGACCAGGGGGCAACAAAATTGCAAGCGTGGGAGTGCTAGCAAAGGTGGACAGTGCTGGGAGGCAAGGCCTGGCCTGTGAGCCTGACCTGCACCTGGGCAGGTGGCGGGTCTGCAACCCCTGCACCAGGTGCAACCCCTGCACCAGGCCTGGGCCATAGAAGGGAGCCCGCAAGATCCACACACTTAAGAATGGCAGGGGGTGACCCCAAAGTGAGTCCAAGTCTTTCCCGGGAGGTGGGGTGGGCAGAAGTGGGGAGCAAGAGACCCCAGGGGACACAGACCCATAGATGTGGAAGGAGGGGGCTGGGGGAGAGCTTCCTACTCCAACAAGGGAGTGACATCCACGGACTGGGAGGAGCGATGGTCCAAGGGCTTGTCATTCCCCAGGCTCCTTTGGTGTGACTTCCGGAATCTGTACCCACGGTCACCATTCATCTGCTCTGCTTGAAACACAACGGGGAAGCATGTTTTTGTAGGAGACATGGGCTGCCTGGGTCTGGACGTGCCTGTTTGTGGCTACCCCACCTGCACGAGGTTCCTTCTTCTGTAAAGTGGGCACAATTACAGGATCCACCTCACGGGCAGTTTGGTGACGGGGACCTAAGTTCCAGTCCTCTGCTGCTGCTGTCCCTGACCACAAAGGTGGAAGTGTGAGACCATGCGATTTTGTGCTCTCAGGGTTCTAGAGGTTAGAAGTCCTGAATGAAGACACTGTGCACAGGGCTCCATTCCTGCTGGAGGCCCTCGAGGACAATCCATTTCCTCCCTTTCTCAGGGTACAGAGGCCACCTATGTTCTTTGTCCCATGGCCCTTCCTCTGGCTGCACGGCCAGCAGCATGGCCTCTTTCATCTTTCTCTGGCCCCTGCTTCCATCATCCCATCACCTTCCAGATGGCTGGAAGGCCCTGGGAACCGGTGGGGATGTTTGTTACCACACATAACCCAGCCCAGGCTGACCGATGCAAATAAATGTTAACTGTCATTACTGTATTTATTGTTTTAATGTTATCACAGCTTTGTCTCTGTCACCCCAGCTGGTCAATGTGAGGCACTGAATCTAAGCCACTTTCAATTGACCGCCAGGTCTAGGGGGAGGTAACTGGCCTCAAAGGCTGACCTTGCAAACCTAAATGCATTTTCTAATAACAAGAAGGCACAGAAGCTGTCGATGGATATCTGGACACAGAACACAGCAACAACAGGACGCTGATCAGCCACACGAGGGACTAAAGCCTGGTACACGCTACAATCCGTATGACCCTCAAACATGACACTCAGTGAAGGAAGATGCACACAGTGGCCACATAGTGTGCAACCACTCTCACGAGAAATGTCTAGAACAGGCAAATCCAGAGTGGCGTCGGCAGAGTCGTGGCTGCCAGTGGCTGTGGGCAGGGGCTGCGGGGACGAGAGCCAAAGCGTTTCATTCAGAGGTTATGAAAAAGGTCTAAGATTGACTGTGGTGATGGCTGTATAGCTACATGATTGTACTAAAAACCACTGGCTTATACATGTGGAATGAATTGTGTGGCACACGAACCTTCTCAGTGAAGCAGGGAAGCTGGCACAGAGACAGCACTGGGAAACCAAGGCCAGGCGCGCCCGCCTCCCCACTCCCACACAGCCCTCTAGGGTGGCAGGGTAAGGATGCTTTGCACTGCTGGTTAGAGATGCTGGCTTGGCCACACCGAGTCAGGACAAGGGGAATTGACTGAAGCTGTCACATAATCAATCACCTGCCTTCCCATTCCCTCTCCTGGTGACATTGTCATAGGTCACCAGAGTCATCTTTAAGACCTTGCCTCCCCCTTCAAGAGGAGAAAGAGAAGGTGTCTTGATGCCCAAGACATAACCCTGGATCAGAGATCACTTCCTAGCCCACGGGGTGACACCAAGGTGCTGGTGTTAATGGTCCATTGTCTCAAAGAGCTCTTCAACTTTGAAAGCCACCGCCTGTTGCTGAATAGGCCAGTCTCTTTTGCACAGATACACCCTCTCAAGGACCTCACAACCTTTTTTAAAAAGGAAAACATTATCCGTTTTCAAGCCTGCAGAAATTCTGGCAATTCAAAAATTAGCACAACAAATATTCTTTAAAGAAACTGAAAGACCCTCTGTGTGCAATATTTATTACCAATTTCCATAAACCCATTCTGAAGTTCTCCGAATTACCATAATCTCTATGGCAAGGATCTTCCATTGGAAATGGGTGGAAATGTCTTTTTCAAGCTGAAATCGTGATATTCTTAGAAGAAAAGAAAATGTTTTGCAGACATTTGGCTCTGTACAAAAGCGTTGATTCTGCCTCAGCAATGGAAATCCAGCACATGGAAACCTGAACTAAAACAAAGTCATTCTGAAGAAACACACGCATTGGTCTTTGATAAAAGCCACAGGAGATATTAATTTCCAGATACACTCGTTTTTACCTTCCCAGTCTGGGCTATATGAAGTGAGGCCTCGGAAGCAGGTAGGAACAAGGGGTCTACGAATAGGCTATGCAAGGCTGATACACGCACTGTCCCTGCCGGGGTGAAGTGGATGCAGAGAAACCGTCCAGCTGACAGGCAGAGCCAGGTCTCCAAGGGTTCAGGCTCATTCCCGGGAAACCATCTCTGTTTTCCAAAGATTGGAGCCACGTTTCCAAGTCAGGTGTTGGGATCACACCTTCCCATGGAATGATCAGGAATCACTCACAAGCGTTCAGTCCTCTGCAAACACTGGGCAAAGCAAAGGTCAGAGGCAGCGGAGAGGTGGCCAGGCCTTGGAGACCCCATGGGGCACCCCCTGGTGGCTGAACAACATCAGCCGCTTGGGATCACCCCCACTTTACAATACTGTCCTGGTGGTTGCCACAGAAACAGAAACTAAAGACTGACACCATGAGACCTCCCGGGCATTAGGATGGCTACTTAGGAAGAACAGAAAAAAGGGGACAACAAGCATTGGTAAGGATGTAGAGAAATTGGAATCCTTGTACGCTGTTGGTAGGAGTGCAGAATGATACACTATGGCAATGCAGATCCTTAAAAAGTTGAGAGCAAAATTATCATATGATCCAATGATTCTACTTCTATGTATATTCATATATCCAAACGAATTGAAAGAGGGACTCCAACAGGACTTTGCACATCCATATTAGTAGCCGCAGTTGTCCCAGCAGCCAGAAGAGGGAGCAAAGCAACTGTCCATCAAAGAATAAGCAAACAGCGAGTGGACTCCCACACAACGGCATGTTATTCAGCCTCAGAAAGAGGAGCCGGGCGCAGGGGCTCACGCCTGTGATCCCAGCACTCTGGGAGGCCAAGGCGGGTGGATTGCCTGAGCTCAGGAGTTTAAAACCAGCCTGAGCAAGAGCAAGACCCTGTGACCCGTCTCTACTAAAAATAGAAAAACTTGCCAGGCATTGTGGGAGTGCCTATCACTCAAGCCCAAGAGTTTGAGGTTGCTGTGAGCTGTGACGCCACAGAACTCTATGCAGGACAACACAGTGAGACTCAGTCTCAAAAAACAAAGAAAGAAATTCTGACACAGGCCACAACACGGTTGAACCTCGAGGGCATCACACACCGAGGGAAATGAGCCAGACGCAAAAGGACGAAAACTGTCTGAGGCTCCCACAGCTGTCAGATCCACAGGGACCAGAGGCAGCCAGGGGTGCTGGGGCTGGGGCAGTAGGCTGGGGAGTTGGTGTTTAGGGAGGACAGAGTTTTGGTTTGGGAAGATGAGCAAGTTCTGGAAATGGACAGTGGTGATGGTTCCCAGCACCAGTGTTCTGTACACTTAGATACAGTTAAAATGGTCAACTTTGTTATGTGCATTTTACCACAGTTAGAAAAGAAATCTGAATTTCTACATTCTCTTGAAAAGTAGGAAGATTTGGCAACAATGGATATGTGTATTTATAGCAATTTTTAGAAAAACAACAGCAGCAATACACACAGTACGTGAAAATGTGAAAACCAGGCAGGCACGTCTTACTGCAAAGCACGTTTTCTAGCACGAGTTCGTGAACTTGTCGGATCTTGTGTGATGACAGCTCTGATGGCTATTCCAGAAAAAGAGTTCCAAAATTGCTTTGAAGGGTGGACTAGATAGATGCCAGCTTTGGTTCATAGCCTCCCAATGGGAGCACCTTGATGGGGACCATAGTGATATTCAGCAATAACACGTGCATAGTACTCGTTCCAGGGTGAGTTTGCAAACTTGATTGTCCAACCTCCTATGAGAAGGGTTCACTTTCAGGCATCAAAGGATGCCTGAAATATCTCCTTGGACTTTTGGGGGGGGGAGGGGAGGTGACTACAATATTCCCATTTACAAATAGAAGAACTGAGTCTTAAGTTAGTAACTAGCCCATATCACGTGGTTACTGGGGGTTAACACAGCCAGGCCCATGGGTTCAAGGCTCTGCCAAGCAACCTGGAATCCATTTCAGTAGGAGGTGACTCACTGTGGGTCACTCCGATCTTCCCAACATCCCAAAACCTGCTAAAACCACAATTGATTCTATTGTGTCTGGACGTGAGCTCTCTCCTCAGCCTGGGATGTGAACCTGTTATGTATTCAGCAGCAAACAAACACATTCCCACCTGCCAGGCCCTGAGCAGACAAACCGAACACAGACTCTCCAAGCACTTTCCAAGTCCTGAACGGCCTCCTCCAAGAGAAGCCAGCTCCATAGTGCTTTCAAACTGTAAGTTTTGAAAAACAGAACAAATCTTGCCCTAAGTTCCTACTTTGTAATGTTAATGGGCATCTTAGACTGCTCCCCCCAGTACTGAGAATTGTTCCCGTTAAAGCAGGGGTCCTCAAACTTTTTAAACAGGGGGCCAGTTCACTGTCCCTCAGACCGTTGGAGGGCTGGACTATAGTTAAAAAAAAAACTATGAACAAATTCCTATGCACACTGCACATATTTTATTTTAAAGTAAAAAAACAAAATAGGAACAAACACAATCACACCGCTGCATGTGGCCCGCGGGCCGCAGTTTGAGGACCCCTGCAGCCCAGACCTGAAGGCACCGATCACAGATGCCTGGGGCTCCCATCTCCGAGAACCACCCCTCACCACCGCCCATCCCAGTGGCATCGGCTGCAGCACAGCGGGCAGATAGATCCTGGTGGCTGAAATCTCACACTAATTGAAATCAATTTGGCCTTAGTCATGTCACAGCTGGCTGAGATTTCTTTCTCTTGAGTAAATATCATTTCTTAAATGCCAACTCTCTGGAGCCTATTCTCAAAACATTAAAAAAAAAAAAAAAGCACACGAAAAAATCAAATATTTTTAAAGCAACAGGCAAAAGAAGTTAAGACTGTGTGTTTGTTTTTGCTACTGATTCCCGTATTTTGTTGACCATCATGTCGGCCTCTGATAACCAAGTTGGCACCAAAAAGCCACAGTTCTCTGCAGAAGGACTGGTTCACAGAAAGCTGGTGCAGGCTGGGGGGCCCAGCATCCTCCCCAGACCTGGGCCCAAGTGCCCCCACTCGGGACTCCCATCAGCTCTCTCTAAAGAAAACCAGAGACCTTGAGTGAGGGCCAACAGCTGAACACCCCGAATGGTGGGTGAAGTACTTCGGTGCCAACCCCCGGTCCTCGGCACACTTTAAATCGACACGGAGTCTCCTGTGGGAAACATCATTCCTCCTAGGAGGGGCCCGCTCAGCAGCCTCTGCCTTCCCTGAGATTTCCTGGCTGGCATGACCTTTTCTGAAATGCTGCTACTACTGGTTACAGTGTTTAAATTGGAGGACTTGGATTTGTACCACTGGTCACGTACATCTACCCTGCCTGTACCCCAGTTGTCTGTGTGGAGTCAGGCCATGCCACCTGCCAGCACTGGACAAGTTCTGTCACTGCACAGAGGGACTGGGGGACTCTGGTGTTCTTATGAAGTCACAGGATTAACATTGCTTCTGTCTGAAGAAAAAGTTGAAGAGTCAGCGTTCAGTGTTCAGGGCAGACGCTGCCAAAAAGCAGGTCCGTGGAGGAGAAGGAGGCATAGGGAGCTCAAAGAGCCTCTGAGAGTCCCACAGTGGGGTGGCAATAGGGAATGCGCCGTCTGAAACAAAAGCCCCAACTGCTCTTGATGGCTCCGTGCACTGGGCTTCATGGAGGCTGACTCAGTTGGGTATTCCCCGGGCTGAATGCCCCAGTGAGACCCTCCCCCCGAGATGGCCTTCAATGGGGCTGGGTGACTATGTCATCATCAGCCCCTGGCGTCTCTCAGGTGAGGACCCAGCAGTTTGAGTGTCACCCGCATGTCACGTCTGGCACAGATGCCTGAGAGCTGCCCGGGAAAGACCTTCCGTGTGGTCAAACAGGACTAATGTTGACATCAGGCGAGATGGACCTTGTTTTCTCGTCTGTAAATGAAGACCTCTACCCCTCATCACCTGGTGAGCAGTGTGTACTGAGTGCCCAGCAGGGCCTGGCCTTGGCCAGTGCTCCAGAGGTGCAAGCAGCCACCTGTGTACTGTGCGCTGGGCGCGTCCTGGGCAGCAAAGTGACGGGCGTTGTAGCAACTCCCACCTTTGCAGTACTTTATGGTTTTTTTATATATATTTTTTTCTTTTTTCTTGAAGGGCAGTAGTGCATACAGAGAAGGCAGAGGTGCATACAGAAAAAAAGGTTTGGGTGGTCCCTGGTGTGGTCTCTGCTTACTCAAGAATTGCCTGTTTTTTGAAGAACATGAACTACCCAAATCGGCTCATTTTGAAGGGAATCTTGTAAAAACCCGGCACAGGATGCACAGCTTCTCAGACACCAGAGGCCTCTGGAACTCTTCTCTGTGCATGCACCTGCGTGTCCTGTGTGTGCTGGCCATGTGTCACGTGTGTTGTGTGAGCCGTGTGTCCCGTCCGTGTCCAGTGTGCCGTGTGCGCGCCTGTACGGTGGCTGCGCGCCTTGTGCCTGAGGTCTGTCACCCATCCTCCTCTCTCCAGGTCTACATCACCTTCCTGCTCTGTTCTCCTCTGACACAGTCCCAGCCCTGTTCTCTCTTTCTGCAGGAACACACCTGCAGATGCTGTCTCTGCTCCAACCCCAATTTCTGAAAGGACACGTTGGACTGACCCCAAAATCAGCGCTCAGCAGCGTGTGACAAGAGGCGAGGGTCAGAACAGGGCCCGGAGAGCGCTTCTCACAGGGGCATCCCAGGCACATCTTCAACCCCACTGAGCCCGGAGGGGACGTCCCCAGGGTTAAAGACACTGCACGAGGGAATGATGGCAGCTGTGCTTTGTCAGCACCACCAATGTAGTTAGAACTCCAAAACCGTGCTGGACTCTGCGATCCCTAAAAACTTACACGTCTACTTCAGGGATTTCTGGAACAAAAGGCTCAGGGCCCAGAGGCCATCAGAGGACTTAGAGAAATCCATGTGAGTGGATTGTCCTGCTGCCTAGGCGGATTGATCCTGAGAGCACAGTGACACACAGGAGGCCTCTGCCTGGGAAACACCGTCAAATCAGGGAGACAAAGCCCCCGGGGAGCAACAGCAGCACAGTGGGCCGCCCGGCACCTCTCCGCAGCTGGGGGAGGGGAGGTCCAGGCAGGGGCAGGGGCAATGACAGGCAGGGCAGGAGGAGACGTGAGGGCATCCACACACTTCTCTGCCCAGGAGCTGCAGGGAGCAGCACGACCCCACGTGGAACCCAGAAAGGCGCCCAGCCACAGGGAGGGGGCTGGGGCTGCAGGCACCAGGGTGTGGTAGACAGCTGATCTAGCAGAGATGCTCAGGGCCCTGGGACTGCAGAGGTGGCAGCAGGGACAGAAGGGGCAAGTGGGCTGGAAGGACCCTCCAAGGCAGAAGGCAATAGGCCCCAGCAGGTCCCAGAGGCAGTTCTTTTTTCCTAAATAAAGTGAGGGGGCCAGGCTGCTCTTGCTGGTTCTCTTTTCCTGGCTTTGGTCCGCTGGGCCCTTCTGGGGCCTGGTGTGCTCCAAGTAGAATAAGGCTCTCGTGCACCCAGAGGAGTTGCAGGCAGCTGGACAGTGAGGCCCTTCCTGCCCTCAGTTCTCTATCAAAGCACAGCTCTGTGGCCAGTGCTCCACGCCCTCGGTGTTTGCTGACTCAGGTCTCCCTGGCTCACCTGATCTTACAGAACTTTTCCCCTTCATTCCCTTCCCTGTGACGGGCCTGGAAGCATAGTCCTACCAGAACCTCTGCTCTGCTGGGAGACTCCCCTGTGGTTGGCAAAGCAATGTCCCCTGAAAGATTTCAGGTCCAAGTTGCTGGAAGCCGGGAACATGCAACCTCACATGGGAAAAGGTGTGACGACGTTAAAGGTCTTCAGATGGGAAGATGGAACCTGGATTATCCAGAGGGACGGCCTTAAATGTAACCACTGGAGAACAGGACCCAGAAGAGAAGGTGAGGTGACCACAGGGGCAGGGCAGGTTGTGTGATGTGCCCACAGCCAAGCAACACCAAGACGGCTGCCAGCCACCACTCGAAGCTGGACAAGATAAGGAACAGGTCCTCCCACCTCAGTTTCCAGAAGGAAAACAGCCCTGCCAACACCTTGAAGTCAGACATTTGGCCTCTGGAACTGTCAGAGAATAAATTTCTACTACTTTTATCTCCCCAATCGGTGGCCGTTTGTTACAATGGCCCCAGGAAACAAATACACCTTCTTCCTACTCTCCTGTTCCTAAAGTTTCCTTTTTCCTACCTGATACTCCCCAGTGGAAATAACTTATTATACTCAAATTGGACTTTTTCCAGGAGCAGAAAGGCCTGCAGCCATTCAGCCATTCTCAAAGGGGCTGCTATCACCTCCCCCATACAAGAAGGTGAAAACTGGTTCAGGGGTTGGGGGTGGGGTGGGGAGGAGCTTTTCATTCTGGTTATGCAGAAAGCACAGCTCTGTGGCCAGTGCACAAGAAGAACCACCGCAGAGCTGGACCATTAAAATGCCCTGTGGGGTGAGGGTGATCAGGAAAAAATGGGTGAGAAACACTAACTTAATGAACTAGCTCCATGCAGGGGTCACCAGGCACTTCCTTCCTTCCAGTTTGAACCCCTGCCTGGAGGCAAAGGGGCTGATAGCATACAGGTTTGGAGCCTGATAGCCCCAAATTTCAATCCCGTCCTACCAATGGATCTATAAAACTGGTTCATGAAATTTAAAATATGCAGAGCATTCAAGGATCACATTGTATCAAGCATTTAGCCCCCTGTGTTTACTGAGTGGATACTCAATGAGCGTCAGCACGCTCTCTCTCTCTATCTCTCTGTCTCTCTGTCTCTCTCTCTCTCATACACACACACAGAGATCCTCCCAGAACAACATCAATTGCTGGTCACACATTGGAAGTGAAATTATCGTGAACCAGAAGTGTTACAGTAAACTGAGAAATCCATTAACTTCCTGGGCGTCTAAAGCATGCCCAACCTGCTATTTGGATCTGCTATGGACTGAATGCCTGTGTGTCCCACACCAAATTCATATGTTGAAGCCCTGACCCAAAATGTGATGGCCCACTGGGGCTAATTAGGGTGAGATGAGGTCATGAAGGTGGAGCCCTCGCAACGGGATTAGCGCCCCTATAAGGACCGACACCAGACCGCATGCACATTCACTCCTTCTCTGCCTTCTGAGGACACAGAGGGAAGGCAAGCTGGGAAGTGGACCTCATGAGAAAAGGAATTAGCCAGAGTCATAAATCTTATACTTCTGGACTCCAGAAGAGTGAGAAACAAAGTCTGCTGTTCAAGTTACCCAGGCTGCAGTACTTTGCTATGGCAGCCTGAGTACTGGAAATCAAGTAATTTATAAAGAAAAGAGGTTTATTTGCACATGGTTCTGCAGGCTATCAAGTCCAAGGGCATGATGACCCTGGCCTTTGCCCTGTGTCACACCGTGGTAATGGTCAAAAGAGAAAGAGACAAGTGTGAATATGGACCAAATCTGAGGGGCATCCCACCTGCCGTACAGCCCATTCTCATGGGAACTAATCACCTTGCCAGAGTGGGAACTCACTCTCTACTGAGAGAATGACACCCAAGCCATTAATGAGTGAGCCACCCCATGACCCAAATGCCTAGCACCACCACCACCAACAACAACAACTGGGGTCAGACTTCAGTGTGAGCTCCAGTGGGGACAAATGAACCATATTCAGACCTTTTACCACAACCCCGAGCAGAATAACATTAGGTCATTTCTACTTCATGTCCAAGTGATAAATACCCAAGGATTTAAAATCAGGGACAGAGGCTGGGCACGGTGGCTTACACCTGTAATCCTAGCACTCTGGGAGGCCGAAGGGATATGGATCACTTGAACTCAGGAGTTCGAGACCAGCCTGAGCAAGAGCGAGACCCTGTCTCTAAAAGCGAGGTATTGTTGCAGCCACCTATAGTCCTAGCTGCTTGGGAGGCTAAGGAAGGAGGATCATTTGAGCCTAAGAGTTTAAGGTTGTTGTGAGCTATGATACCACTACACTCTAAGTGGTGACAAAGTGAGACTGTCTCACAAAAAATAAAATGAAATGAAAATAAAATCAGGGACAGGTATTTCTTCAGGTTAGAAACAGCTGCTTTGTAAATATCCCACACAGAGCATACATTGCACCCTGGTGTCCTCACATTTTACATTTTACAAATGTCCTTCTTCCTTGACACACATTGTGCAAAGCTGCCCCGCATTGACACTGCCACCTGGTGGCCAGCATGAGAAATTACAATGAGTTATGCAACCAGACGGGCCCCTTGCCCAGCCACTGTCCACCTAAACTCCAATTAGTGAAGGGTCTAGGTCCAGTCCCGGGCAGCAGAACAAAATTAGAAGAAATAGTCCTCCCAGAGCACTTTACAGTTTAGCTTGGGAGACTTACACATGAACCATTCCATCTTAATAAATAAAAGGTACATATTAAGTAATATGGGAACCAAAAAAGACACCTCCAGCAGGAGTGCTTCAGCTTGGAGGGTGTCTGAGCAGGAGTTTGCCTGGCAACAGTGGTGGGGGTAGGGCAAGTTGTTGCCTAGCTGGAAAGTGGCCACATCATCCAGAAGATAGTGCTAGTCACCAGCTTGTTTTAAGGGGTTTGTCTGTGTCTGAGGGAGCTCATGTCCTCCACTGGAGGCTGAATAGCAGCAGAGAGCATAGCCAAGGGACTTCATTGATAAACTCAACAAGGGAAGCATGGCTGTGGCCAGGAAGGCACCTTGGAGCCCATGCACAGGGGACACTGTGACCCTTTGATGCCTTTAGGTGGACTGGATGCCTCAGCTTATACTGTGAGAAGGGGGGTTCAGACCAGGCCACTAAGCAGGCCGAAACCCAGGAGGAGACCGGAGCTGCTGTAGCACAGGAAGAGAGGACAGTGGGTCCAAATCTAGGGCACAGCAGATATGTGTGGCCTGAGCAGGTGCGAATGCTTCTGGGCCTGAGGAAGGGGCAGAGGAGGCAGGAGAGGAGCCTGAGCCAGAGGGAGAGCCCTGGCCACCACAGAGCTCTGACCTCAAAATGCATCTGTTTGCAGTTTATACTGCCGGATCGTGGCAAGGAGAGGGAGAGGTGCTATTAAAGATTTTCTTTTAAAAAATTAAGTTTCTACTTTTATCAATGCCATACAACGGGATGGTTTAAAAGGATAGATGGTTTTACGCCAGGGAGCTGCCCTGCCCCCACCCACCCCCAGCCCCAGTCTACAGAGCTGCTTTTGCAGGTTTGCCTTTCATTTCTAAATAGCACACATTTGACGAGGCATCTTGATTTCTTTCTCTTTAAATAAAGACTACTTATTGAATTCCTGCCAGAGAAGATGAGGGTCCCCTCATTTATCACAGCACCCGATACAGTCATGTCCTGGACTGTGGTTAAATCATCATTCCCGGTTTGCACCATTAGGACCATCTATGTCTTATCACACAGGCAGTCAGCTGTGGCTCTATTTCCCTTGAGTGAATAATGGCCACATTTTAAAATCTGTCTTTCAGGCCTGATGAGGTGGCTCATGCCTGTAATCCCGGCGCTCTAGGGGGAAGCCAAGGAGGGAAGATCCCTTGAGCTCAAGAGTTCGAGATCAGCCTGAGCAAGAGCAAGAGCCTGTCTCTACTAAAAATAGAAAAACCAGCTGGACATTGTGGCAAGGCCTATAGTCCCAGGTACTCTGGAGGCTGAGGCAGGAGGATCGCTTGAACTCGGGAATTTGAAGTTGCTGTGAGCTGTGGTGATGTCACTGCACTCTGTCCAGGGTGACAGAGTGAGATTCTGGCTAAAAAAAAAAAAAAAAAAAAAAAAAAAAAAAAAAAAAAATATATATATATATATATATATATATATATATATATGCCTTTCTGTTTACCTATAATTAATGTATAACCAATTCTGACAGAGGCATGAATTGCAGCACCCGGTCTAGTCCTGTGAGATTAGGCAATCCCTAATTTCCTGAGCTCCAACCCTCTCTGAGCCATCCACCCTCCCTCGCCCACCAGACCAATGCTCTGTGCCCCTCCCAGGCCCTGCCTGGCCTCTCTCAATGCCAGGACCCTCCCACTGAGTGCAGGGTCTTCTTGTCCCCAGCTCACCCCATTGTCTGGGTCGACCTCACCTCCAGTAGCCTCATGAGAAGGGAGGATGGGAAGGGCACGTTTTAGAACAGACGTCTGAAAAGCCTTGGGAACGCCCTCACGTTGAATTGCTAGACACAGGTTTGGAAAGCTTTTCCCTCCGAGTTCTGAGAAAACAACAGAATCCCTGGCAAGGGAGCTTATGGCTGCTGAAATGCCAACTCCCAATCCTTGTATGAAACTTGAGTTTTCTCTCTTGAAACTTGTAAGGCTGCTTTTTCATTCCTCTTCCCAGACTTCTGAGCTCTTAGGACACTCTGCCCTGCTGGGGCATTTTCTCACACGTTACCCTTTCAGCTAGAATTCGCATCCTCCTGCTCAGTGGCGCTGTGATCTCCGTCCGTTTCCTCTCCTCTTTTTTCTGCTCCGTCCGGACAGCCCATGACACAACTGTTGAATCTGCGAGATGAGCCCTCAAACTCCATCAACATTCCAGGTCTTTCCGCCAGCCCCTCGCATTCATCAACATCACCAGATCATGTTTTCTGCAATCAAGACCCATTCTCAAGAGGCTCTGCAGTGCTTCCCGGTCATGGCTGCCCTGACCTTCCCTGACCACACTGGGGGAAGGAGGCACAGCACATCAGCACGTTTGGAAATTCTCTTATGTTCACTGACTTGTCTCAGGGTCTGCCCAGCATCGTCACCTCTACTGTTTAATGTCCACCTTCCGAACTGATGGCGTCCGCTGCGAACTGTGTGTGTGTGGGGGGGTCCTGCCCACAGGAGGCCTTCCCTCAGCCTCCTCCCTTGGGAGGATGAGCCACAGAACTCGTGGAAGAAGACTCCTACCCACAGGGGACAGCCAGTGCAAAGTCCCTTGGGCATGAATGTGTTTGGTGTGCTTGAGAAAAAAGCAAAAACAGAGGCCTGGGTGGCTGGAGCAGAGTGAGGACGTGCAGAGAGAGAGCTGGTGAGATCACCTACGTCCCCTCTGGCCCCATCACACAGGCCTGGTCGGCCACATCCCAGCAACACCGGTTTTCAGCCCTACCGACATCCTCGTGCCAGGCCACCAATGCCAAGCACAGGCGGACTGCCTGCTCCTCCCTCCAGCAGGCGGGGTGGGGTGAGGATCTTCACTAGGCTTCTAGGGAGGTGGCCCCCTGCTTTCCACCTTTCTGAACCTCTTGACCTCTTGCTCTCTGCTGTCCCTCTCTGCAGATTATGCCCTCGTCCCCTTCATGGTCACGTCATGGAACACAGGCCTGTGTGTGCACACCCAGCTCTCACACACGTTCACCTGGCAGGTGAGCCCATGCCCTTGTGAGCACAACCCCCAAGGCTCACGGAGACCAGTGACCCCCCACACATACACACCTCACCAGGCACCAGCCACCCCTTGCCTGCATGCACCAGGGCAGAGGTCCGGGCTGACTGTGCGTTGCTTGCTTACAACTCAATAATCTTAGATTCATGAATCTCTGGGTCACCACCCAAGCTGCACCCTTCTTCCCTCTCACAAGGAGCCCATGTGGCTGCTCTCTCACTTCTTGGGTCTGCAGCTCTTGGTGGCTGATAAGGAGACCTCAAGTGCCCCTTCTCAGCCTCCCTCTCCACTAACCAAAAGCCCCTCCCAGCCCTGATTGATCTGGTACGATTCATGCCAGATCGCGTACATATACACACTCTCACTTGTAAACTTGAAAAACAGCCTTGTCGTCCACAGGTGTAAAGAACAACACCAACATTCTGGAGTTACGGATATCCCAACTCCTAGAGCAAGGCCTTCCAATATGGTCTAGCTGCTGACACTTGAAATGCAGGCACTGTGACCAGGAACTGAACTTGACGCTTTCTAAAATCATAACTGCATTGAAATTTAAGCAGCTGCCGTGTGTCCTGTGGGTACCACACTGGACAGCAAAATCTAGAATATTCTGCTGAATCTACCTCATTCATAATCTAAGTTCACTGACACTACTCACGCTGTCTCTCAGGATGACACCAGCTTTGCACACAGGGGCAGAGTGCACCATGGCCACACGAACCGATTTCTGTTTGAGAGTGGTCTGTTTGGAGCTGTTGCACTGCACATCTCACAGAGTAAAATTCAAAGGCACGCAGTCCCTCTGCAGTCTATTCCCTACTACTACTGGCCATCACGGCCATCACGGCCATCACCCCACCTCCGTCACAGTTGCTGGCCCCCTGGCTGCTCCTGGAACACACCATGCCCGCCTGGACCCCAGGACCTTTGCACTTGCCAGTCCAGCTCTCTGAAATGCTTTTCCCTTGTACCTCCTCCTTTTTTCCTGTCTCTGCTCCAACGTCCTCAGTTCCCATAAAAGCGCCTCCCGCCCACAGCACCGTGTCCAGTTTGCTCCTCCCCCTCACCGTGCTTTATTTTTCGTTGTGTTATTTACCAACGCCGACATGTTACATGTTCTCCTGTTTGTTAACTGGTGTATACTGCAGAGAGCAGGGTGTCGTCTGATTCCTGAAGCATCTCCCCTGTACTAGACCAGAGCATGGCTCCAACAAGAAACTCGTACCCACTGGCTGAAATAATGAATTCGATCCCCTGATACCTTTCCTTACAGATATGCTTGGAACACCAGCCGCATTTTGGGTTACCCAGGTTTCTCAGCCCTAAGCTAGAAATACAACTTGTACTTGCCTGTTTCTATGGGAACACAGAGTCTGAATCCCAAATAAGACTCACAGAAGAACTTTCACAAGAAGCTACTTATAAATGACTGACTCCCCAGTGGCATGCCCTCATCAGGGACACAGGGTCACATTGCTCCAAGGGGCAGCCAGGCTGCAAAGCGGGAGGTGCAGGCCAGGGAGGAGCCATAGCAAGGTGAGGGCTGTGGCCATGCTCCCAGGCCCAGCCAGGGTCCAGTGCACAGGGACTGCAGGCTGCACGCGTTCTCTTTTTGAAAATGAAGCTGGAAAACCAAATTTTTATACGAAAATTCCTCAAGATTTAAAAACCAGAAACAAACTCTTGTTTTTAAAAAAAAAAAAAAAAAAAAAAGCTCTCAGCAGGCCACAACTGAGCTTAGTTCTCTGGGGTCGGATCTGCCCTCTGGAGGATAGGTGTAAACGCAGTTCCTCGGCCCCTTCTTTCAAGAGCTTGAGAGCCAGGGACCTGGCTAGCTCACAGCCCACCCTGTGGAAGAGCAGCTGATCACAAGACATATGGCACCTGGCAGGTAGCAGCCAGTGCCCAGCTCCAGCCTCACTGAACTGCGTCTAAACACACCAGAGAAATGCACCACAAGAAGATAAAAGAAACAAGGATAATGATTTGGCTGGCGGTTCACTCATGAGATGGGAAGGGCTGAAGTCAATCCCGTCGCACCTCATTCTGCGCAAGTCAGGACGCTCCTCTGCCCACAGAATGTGGGTGCTAGGGGCTGAAATGGACAGAAAAGCTTTTGCAGGATACACAGTGTCCCTACATCTGAAATTGAGGCATCAGCCGGGCTACACTCTCTCCCTCTGAAGGCTCTAGGGGAGGATCCTTCTTCTTCTTTTTTTTTTTTGGAGATAGAGTCTCACTCTGTTGCCTGGGCTAGAGTGCTATGGCATCAGCCTAGCTCACAGCAACCTCAAACTCTTGGGCTCAAGTGATCCTCCTGCCTCAGCCTCCCGAGTAGCTGGGGCTACAGGCACCTACCACAATGCCTGGCTAGTTTTTCTATTTTAGTAGAAATGGGGTCTTGCTCTTGCTCAGACTGGTCTCAAAACCCTGAGCACAAGCAATCCACCTGCCTTGGCCTCCCAGAGTCCTGGGATCACAGGTGCAAGACACCGTGCCTGACCTGGGAGGGTCCCTCCTCACATCTTCCAGCCTCTGGCTCCTGGTGCTCCTTGGCTTGTGACCACCTCACTCCAGTTTCTGCCTCTGACTTCACGTGGTGTTCTGACCTGTGTGTGCCTGTGTCTCTATCTTCTCTTTTTAAAAGGACACCTGTCATGGGATTAGGACCTCCCTAATACAGTGTGACCTCATCTTAATTTGATCACATCCGCAAAGGTCCTATTTCCAAATATTGACAGGTTCCAGACATAAACTATGGGGAGGGAAACTCTTCAACTCAGCACAAGGGAATTCAAAAACTTTCAGGGAGATCCTAAGTGGCTTTCCCAAGGGCACACAGCTGAGGAGAAACCAGAAGGCAGACGTGCGTGCCAGGCACCTGCTGTGCCCTCTGGCTAGACCCGTGGCCTGAGAGGAGTGCTGGCATCCACTGGGTGGCTCTCCTGGTGGGGGGCTGGTGCCTCAGCAAACCCAAACCCAAAATAAACCATCTTCTTGGATGATTGAGAACCAGGATGAGAATGCTGGAAACTACTTCCATCTTGCTCATAGAAATGGTGTTGGAAACAGCACACAACTCTTCCAAGGATGAACTGTGGAAACTGCCATCTTTTGTCAGTTCCTGGCTGATCTTGCATCCTCTTTTGCTTTGAAAGTGGATACGGGCAAGCTGTCTGGTTGCTTGGCTGTCTCGTTCAAATAGATGGTCTTTTCATCAGACCATAAAGTAAGTGCAAAACACCAATTCTGGGTGGTTATGGAGCTAGGACCGCTAAGGGGTGGGTTCCACACCATGGAAATGGATCCGAGCTGGTGACGATTCTCAAGCTGGGACTAGGCCAGCTGAGTAGCCCTGGCTCCATTTGGCCCCGGGCCTCAGACAGCAGCAATCTGAGCTCCCTGGTCCACACCACCCATGTCTTCCTGCAGCTGCTGGAACAAGTTATTACATACTGTAGCTTCAAGCAACAAAAAGGTATTTTCCCCACAGTCCTGGGAGCTGGAAGTCCAAACTACCATGACTGCGCCAAATTCAAGGTACCAGCAGGGTCACAGTCCCCCAGAAAGCTCTAGGACAGGGTCCTTCTGCCTCTTCCAGCTTTTGGGGGCTCCAGGTGGTCCAGGGCAGCTGGCAGCATCACTCCAGCCTCTGCTCCCATCCCTGCCTCACCTCCACACTGCTGCCCACACCTTCACACGGCCTCCCACCCTATGCGTGGCTCACCCTGAGCCGTAACTAGGATACTTGCTGAGATTTGCTTTTTTTTGTTTGTTTGTTTTTTTTATTAAATCATAGCTGCATACATTGACATGATCATGGGGCATCATACACTAGCTTCACAGACCATTTGACACATTTTCATCACAATGGTTAACATAGCCTTCCTGGCATTTTCCCAGTTACCGTGCCCAGACATTTACATTCCACATTTACTAAGTTTCACATATACC
>CAUYPK010001529.1:0-12562 GCA_963574355.1 Loris lydekkerianus
GGAGTTTGATCAAAAGTTTATGAGTGAGTTTACTTTTGTGGTAGAGGATTGTCTGGTCATTATGGAGGATAGGTCTGAGAATATCCTTAAGAGCTAGTTTGGACTGGCAAATTTCTTCAACATATGAATGTCATTAAAGTATTTAATTTCTCCATCATGAATGAAACTCAATTTAGCTAGATACAGGTTCTGGGGTTGAAAGTTATTTTGCTTTGGAGATTAAAAGTTGATGATCACCCACTTCTGGCTTGAAAAGTTTCAGCAGAGTGATCTGTAGTCATTCTAATATTCTTCCCTTTATCGGTAATGGATTTCTTACATCTGCCTTCTTTCAGAATTTTCTCCTTCATATTAACTTTAGTGAAGTTAATTATGATATGCCTGGGGGATGTCTTATTCAGATTGAGTCATGCTGGGGTTCTAAAACTGCCTGCTTTCTGAATTTCAGAATATCTTGGCACATCTGGAAAATTCTGTTTCATAAGTTCGTGGAGAAGGGGCTCTGCGCTGTGCAAGGGCACTTCATCACTTTCAGGAATTCCAATGAGGCAGATATTAGCCTTCTTCAAATTATCCCAGAGGTCTCTGAGAGAATGATCCATTTTTGTTCTCCATTTCTCTTCCTCTTAAAGAGTGCAGAAGCGTTCAAAGGCTTTGTCCACAATGTCAGAAATCCTTTCTTCTGCTTGATCCACTCTGTTACTGAGGGATTCTACTGTATTTTTTAGATCTTTGAGGGCTGCAAATTCTTGCTTCAGTGTGTCAAAATCGTTGGTGGTTTTGGCTTTAAATTCATTAAATTCTTGAGACAACTTTTGAATTTCTCCTCAAATTTCTAATTCTGACTTTTGAATTGTTCCTTGAATTTCTAATTCCAAATTTTCCTCCATTCTATTAAATCTTTTTGCAATCCAAATACTGAATTTGATTTCTGACATCTCGGCCAGCTATTTATGAATGGGATCTTCAGTTACATCTGCCATATCTTTCTTTTTGGGGGGGGTGGGTTGATGTATTCTGGTTATTCATGTTACCAGAGTTTTTCCGCTGATTCCACCCCATGATTGTTTTACATCATTTGATTTTTCCCCTGGAGCTTTTTCGGGGACCTGTACAGTGCTATGGCCTGAGAAACTGGGGCCCTGTTTGGTGTGGTGGGGCTAAGTGGTTCTGTTTTATTTTAAGCTGGTCTCTGTTCGACCCTTGTGAAACAGTTACTCTGGGTTGAAGTCTCAGCTGTTGAGAGATACCAGCAATTAAGTCACCCCGCCTCCCACAGGCAACATTTGGAAAAAGAAAATCAAACCTTCCTACAACCACCCACCCAGGGCACCACCTGAATACTCCTTGGGTGACTGGCTTAGTTCAAAAGGTCCAAATCAATTGTCTCAGTCAGCACCTGTCTCAGGTGGAAGAGTTTAAAAGATCTCTGGGAACTGGATTGCAGGGGTCTGGTGACAACTCAGATGTGACTTGCTCTGTGAAGTCAGGAGGACCCACCCAGCAAATAGATTAGTCTGGAAAGGTTGATGCCTCCTTCTCTACCTTGCACCTCTGTCACACTCAGTCAATGATAGCCCCACAGGGCTATGATCAAGTTGGCTCTAGTGAACAGATACTTCAGGGGTTTGCACCTGCCTGAATCACAAGGAAATCTATATCTGCTCAGCCAAGCCACTGCACTCTGCCTCTATATAGCAGGGGGAGGTGAGGCCTGACAACCTTGGGTGCTTGATGGAGGCTGGGGGGGTGTTCACTCAGTTCCATCCCCGCCCCTGATTGATGTTACTGGCAGAATAGAACAGAACAACTTTGCGGGAATTTGTTTCTGTTTCTGCTAAATTCCCCTGCAGAAGAGAAGCTATTTTGAGTTCCCAGAGCCTGCACCTCAGGCCCTGTCTTTGCTCCTGCAGGTTTGTATTCAGTTACCTGTCAGTTCTAGCCTCTTCCTTGTCTATAGGCTGATGATCCCCTGAGGGCCAGGTGCGTCTTAGGCTCAGTAAAGCGGTCCTCTGGGTCAGCCCTGCCTTTGGAATTTCTCAGCTCTGCGCGTGCATTTTCTAGTCCCCACACTCTACCCAGGCCAGTACCACCTCAGGCAAACCCTTTACTCATGGGGCCTGCGTTTCTGTCCCAGATCTGTTCCATAGTGGTTGTCACCTGAGAAGATGCCTGAACTCCTCTGGTTGCCCAGGGAGACAAGGGATGTGGTGGCTTTGGAATATCTGAGAGTGAGCCCTATTGTTGCCAAAAAATGGCTGCTGCTCTAAGTGTCGGGGCACCACTGCTCCAGTGTGGTTCTCTCTCAGCTGACCATCCTCTTCTCACTCAGCACTGACCAGCTACAGTCTGGGCCCTGTCCACACCCCTTGAGAAATCACCCAAGAATCTGGACTCCTGGGGGACAGGCCTTCAGACCTCATAATGAGAGTGGAGGGGAGTGCCAGGAACTCAGAATTGCAGGTAGAGAATATATACAGTTTTATACAGTTTTATGCCAGCAGGCGAAAGCCATGGCACCCTAGTCGGGGAGGTAGGTCCAGTTTTTAGAGGATCTCTCCCATGGAGTGGAATGGGAGGGCCTTTGAACTCTGCTCGTTTGTTTTTGGGGCACTCTGAGCCATTCTCATGAGGGAGGGGACTCCTGTCTTCTTGGTGATGAATTTTGTACCTTTTCTTTGTATCCTTAGGGTCACAGCTCACCTCAGCAGGGTTGATGTGCGTTCTTCAACCTTCTTGGTGCAGCTCTAATCCACCAGGTTACTTGCTAAATTTCTGTCCTTTAACTCTTCTTCTGGATGGGAGCCTCATGACAAAAGTGTTTAAGTGAGTTCCTAATCAGCGGCCAGGATATGGTCTGGTCAAGTACATTCTTGAGGTCATGATTCAAAACCAGAGAGAAGCCTGTGCTTGCCATGACTCCTTTACTCTCATCCACATTTGTGGAGGAAGGTGTTCACCCACAGCAACCACCTGGTTCCTTTGGGATCAAACATTGGTCTTTAAACTCTCAGTTATTCACAGGAGAGGAAGAGACTTCTGGGGAGGTAACCAAAAGATTCCCTCCTTGAGATCTGACATGCATCTCAAGCTGTGGTTGGCAGAATATTAGCTCCCAAAGATGCTCACATCCTTCATACTCCCCAGAATCTATGAATGTTAGATTACATGGCAAAGGGGAAGTAAAGTGGAAGACGGAATTGAGGTTGCTGATAAGCTTGACACAGAAAGATTATCCTGGATTTTAGGGAGTCTGAAAAAGACAGAAAACAAGAAAGATGGTAGAATAAGAAGGACTCACCCCACCATTGCTGGGAGAAGCAACAGGAAGAAAAAGGGGCTATGGGCAAAGAATGTGGGCAGCCTTAAGAGGATGAAAAATGGAAGAAAACAGATTCTCCCCTAAAACCTGGAGGAGGACTACAGCCCTGCCAACACCTTGATTTTAATCTATCAAAACTTGTGTCTCACTTCTGGCCTCCAGCATTATAAGAAAATACAGTTGTGCTACTTTAAGCCATTAAGTTTGTGGTAACTTGATACAGCAGCAATAGAAAAGTAATCGGTCAAATACCAGCTTAACCAGAAGGTTTTCAGACCCTTTCCATGGTATCTCTGGCTAAACTAGATGGCTGGGGGTCACTCAGGTGGCTGCAGGCAGGGAAGAAAATGCCTTTAACAAGTGGTGCTTGAGAAACAAAATGCAAGCCCTGATGTTAATTCATTCATTCAGTCAAGCACCATCACAGAACTTGTCCTGAATGGTGGGTACCAGATGAGTAAGGAAGCCATGGTTTCAGGCTTTTCAAGGACCTCACCACCTAAAGGCAGGAGGTAAAGGCATAAACAAAGCATTGGGAGTAATGCAACAAGAGTCAGGAAGGGATGCTCCACCTGAACTTGGAAATGCAAGCAGGTATTTGTGAAGCCAACTAAACTCAGGAAATGAGAGCGGTGTGAGCAGATGCAGGGCTCTTGGGAAGATGTCATCCATAAACCACCCACGTGGCCTGAAATCCGCAGGTTAAGACTTGTCCCCTGCATACCACCCCAGACCACATGTCATACCCCACCTTAGCTGACCATAGGCATTGAGAGCACAGAATCCCTCACTCACTCACCTCTCGCACCAGTAACTTACACCATTTCTGACTTGTGGTAGGTGTTCATTTAAAAAATTGCTGAGGGAAAGAATGGATGGAGAGAAGGAGGGAAAAAGAGAAGATTAGACATCAAATTTCAGATCTCCATCCCTTATTCCAGGGCCTCCCTCCAGGATCCCCTAAGACATCGCCCTGTACATTCTCTTCCTGACCCGCCACAATCCTCAGGCTTCTCTCAGCCCTCCCTCCAGGCTTTGCCAGCTGCTTTCCAGCCAGCACTAGAGAAAGAAAAAATGAAGACTCGAGTGTCTTCTCTAGAGCCCTTCCACAAACTGTGGAAGAAAAAAGAGGGAGGCTAGGTTCCTCATGGGTATCTGTATTCTAATGAGCTGGAGATTAGACCCTATTTCTAAGCTGGAAGAAAGTTATATTCATTCTCTAAAGGAAAAAGAATGTTTCTTCTTCCACAACAATGGTGCTATGGACGGTTTAGGGGCCTTGGGCACCCACTTAGCAATCCCGAATGTTAAAAATTCTAGTATTATGTGATATGGGCAATTGTCATCTCATCACTTTTATTTAAAATGTGACTGTCTTAAAAATAACATTTCTTCATTGATCAGTGAGATAGTACCCACGGAATTTATTTAAAAGCTTCAAACAGACACCTCCTCTCTCACCCTTTTACTAGTCAGTTAGATCACTGCTCCTCCATGCTCCTAGGTATAAAATCCAGAGCCTGCCATAATTCTTACCTTAAAGATGACTAACTATGAGTACTGATTGCAACTTACTTCAAACATTTATGTTTATGTGCCATGACCACTGGGCCTTGACTTTTCATATAAAGGACCCTAAAAACTAACTTGGCAGATACCCCTAATAGCACAAAGAACTGAAAACACAAATTTGAAGAGAAAGTATTTGAAAAGCAAAATTTAACAAGAATGTATTCTGCTTAATGGTAAACAGCACCTAGTCACGTTACACCAGTGTCACCTGTATGCATCGCTCCCCAGTGTAGGTCATGAGGATTCCCAGCAGCTTAGGTGGGGTTAAGGAATAAACCTCATTTATTTCATACTTTTTCTGGCGTATGAGCAAAAACCACATAGACAAAAGCCACGTCATGTGTAAAAATAAGAAAAAAAAGAGGTAGTTTATGCAAACCAAGGTGGAAAAGATGAATCAGAGGAGGCTTTTCTTTATTTGTATGGTTGTTTGGGATCTAATATTTGGTTGTTTGTGATCTAATATTTCCTTTATGGCTGAAAGACAGTAGTCACACTGAGAGTGGGGGAGGTATTATCAACAAGGCCAGCCTGCCACCCCAGCACTTTCGTAATGTTCACAGGCAAGAGTACTGCTTGGTTTGCAGCTGTGAACATTATTTGCAAACCTGGTCCTGCAAACCTGTGCACAGCTCTGTCAAAATGTGCCAAGGTCTGGGTGAAGGTCACAACTATACCTCGGACCTTACAAATGCAAACGATGTAATCTAACTATATGTACTCTCATATTAACCCGAGATAAATATATTTTTAAAAAGTGCTAAGTTGCTGCAGCCCTAAGCTGTTGAAGGTGTCATTTGACTGTCAAGGTGTCCTCCCGCGTTGCAGATGAGTCACTCACATCCTGCACCCACCTCTGTCTGCACAGCAGGCCTGGCAAGCATCCTGCCAGCATGCTGAGACCTTTGAGACTCAGCTCCATAACCTACTTCTACCTCTATTGCTAATGCTCAATAGAATAATACTGAGATAATGTGTTTGCATGTTTGATTTGAGCTGTATCTTAATCTTTGTATTGCCACTGTGTATAACTACTACTAGGATAGAACAGATTCTCAATAAATGTGTCAATGAAGCCGACTTACATCATTCCTGAAGCTCTCTGCCATCAAAGAAAAATTCAGAGAGCAAAGTTAGCCCTGCAAGGACCTGGGCAAATCCCACCCCAGCTGCCCAGTGGGTGGGAACCCTGTCTGCTGAGGCCCACTGGTGCTGCCCTGCAGTCATCATGGGCCCTCAAATTCTATCATAATAGCTGGTAAAGGAAGCCTGGCTCCACTCTAGGTTCGCTGGACTGTGCTGCCTCTGCTCCTCTCTTCACGTCCAACAGAGAGTATGCCTGGTCTGATAGGAACCAGGTTAGAAGTTAAAGAGCTTTGCTGTCCAGAACCCAACTCCGCAACACATGATGCTGAATGGGTCACAGCTCCTCTCTGGTTTCATTCTTAAAATTAGATGGTTGTCACTGCACACCCACTATGATGATTACAATAGAAAAACAGATAATAACAAATGCCTTGGAGAGGATGTGGACAAATTGGGCCCTCATACATTGCTGGTGGGAATGGAAAATGGCACAGCTGCTTTAGAGAATAATGGCAGTTCCTCAAAAAGTTAAGTCTCGGGTCACCATAGACTTAGAAATGCCACTCCTAGTTATACACTCAAGGGAAATGGAAACAAATTTTCAGACAAAAACCTGTACCCAAATGTTCATAGCAGCATTCTTCCTAATAACCCCAAATAGAAACAACCCATGTCTATCACCTGATGAGGAATAAATAAAATGTGGTTGATCCATACAATGGAATATTTGTTTAGCCCAAAAAGGAGCAAAGTGCTGGCATGTGCTATAATGTGGATGAAGCTTGAAAACACTGGGCTCAGGGAAAGAAGGAATGGGAAGAACTATTCCACGGGGACAAGATCACCTTTGAAAGTGAGGAAAATGTTTTGGAACTAGGGGGACACTGCAGATGTACAAAATGCCACTCATTGAATGCTATAAAAAGGTTAATTTTATGTTAAGTGAATTTACTTCAAATTGTTTTTTTAAAAAAAGAAATTTTAGAATTGTAAAAAAGTTTTAATCTTTAATCTGGTCTAGATTATATTTGTCTTTATGCTTTTGTCACTATATATATGTATATATATATATATAGTATATATATATGTATGTATATATATATATATAGTATATATATATATATATATATATATACATACATATATATATATATAGTTTTAATGGAAAAGTAGCCCACAAGTTTTCTGTGGTCCTGCTAGAAGATTAGGGCTGTGTAGCAGACATAAAGCTTATGGGAACATTAAGCTCAGAATACTCTGTAATTATAAGAAACACTGGTAACATCTTGGTAATATAACCCCTTGGTGATAAGGACGTGGGGAAGGGATTCGGCTCTCCTAACATTAGAGCTCGGAGACGATAACCTCAGTGATGGGCAATCTCTACACCTGTGGTGCAAGTAGCCACAGGATCGCATTTGTAAGAAGCTGTAGGAAAAGGCAGTGGGGGAGCGTGCATGCTATTCTTTCACGGATTTGCTCACTCTGACTCTTTCGCTTTTGCCCCAGCGGCTCTCCCAGAAGACTACTAAGCTAAGATTCACTTTTCTACTGAGACTGCATCACTCCCTGAAGACTGTTTCCCCTTCTCCCTTCTGCTAAGGCAAATAGCCCTCAGACACCTAAGGGTAATTATTCCCAAGCAAGATAGCACAGCTAGATAAGCCAGGACGAAGACCTGGCCAGTCCTGGGCCCCATGAAGTGGTGATCCAGAGGCACAGTGACAAGCCACTGAGAGGGCTGACTGTGCCAGAGAATTGTCCCTGAGGCAGACTCACTGTGTCACAGGCATAACAGAGCACATCAAATGGCAGAGGGGAAGTGTTGCCTTATTTGGAAACACTCCTCTTGGGGGCTTCCAGAATCCATCTCAGAGGGCTTTGCTAGGCTGTGGTTCCTGAAATAGAAGGTGCAAGTTAGAGTTGTACAAATATAAATTATTCTACTCAAAGCAGCTTTATTTTAACATCAGGCTGGGATAGCATTTAGAAATGTAAACGAGTACTATCAATAGTGACTATTTCTTTATACACCATGCTAAATGTTCCACCTATAAAGTTGACCTCATTTTATAGATGTGGAAACTGAGGCTTCTTAGAGAAAGCAGTGATTGACTGTAGTTACAGCTTAGGATGGTAAGAACCAAGCCATCACACCCAAGGCTATGTGTCTGGCTTTTCCCTCTATGCCAGTGGTTCTCAACCTGTGGTTCATGACCCACAGGAACTGTATTAAAGGGCCACGGCATTAGGAAGGTTGAGAACCACTGCTCTATGCTGTGGCCTCCTGACAAGGGAGTATTTGGTTCTTAAATAAAAGCATCTCAGCTGTAGCAAATTCTGAACATTGTGCCATTATCCCAGAGCTCGGTTTCTGATAATAGTCACTCTGGCATCCTAAAATGCATGTGTGGGCAGCTCCTGCTGTGAGGCTTTATGATAATCTTGTAGAGACAAGACGCCTTAAAAAAAAATGTCATAATGATAAAGAGGAGCACAAATGGGATCAGAGAAATCTGTGGGCTGTCAGCCGAGGCATCCCTGAGCCCACTGCTGATCAATTTCACTTGCGAACTGACAGCTAATCACTTTCTGATCCCATTAGCAGTTCTAGGGTTTAAGTATATTAGTGAGTTCAGGAGAAAAAGTAAGTTGAGCTTTCAATAATAAAGGGGTAGGGAAAATTATCCTCACACATTTGGTTCTTTCTAGAGAGGTTCATGCAGATCAGTAAACCCAAGATTTGATGGAATAGAGGTTAGTAGGGAGTTGTAAATCTGAGAGGGTGGCTGTTTGGGAAGCAGGTGAGGAGCAGGAGGAAGAAGAGTGCTTTTAGACAGATTATTTAACCAGAGAGGCTCTTTGCAGAAAAACACCTGGGGCAGCTTGGCTGTCATAGGTTGACCTTTCAGAGTCTGAGCCCAATTACCCAGTTAAACAAACAGAGCCCCAGGCATCTCTCTGGATACTGCATTTTATCAACTTTTGCCAAGTACAGTGTTTCTAAGAAAGCTGTCCTATTGAAAAATTGCTGAGCCATGAGAGAAATCAGCAAAAGGTGCATATTTGTAAACAGAAACTCTAATATTCATTATTTTCCCCAGAAGGGAGGCCAGCCTCACTGCCACCAGATAAAAATTACTTTGACTGTTGTGGCTGTCAGTCTGATGACAGATGTATTTTTCTTTGTTGCCATGAGCAAGTCTCTTGACACACTCTGAGAAGTGGAGTTGGGGGAGGTCTTAATTGCTAAGCCCACTGGAAGAAGAAACAGGCGCTAGCAGTGCATGTATTTAAATGGTAGTGTTGGCACCAGGAGGATTGGTCTAAACCCCTTACTCTGCTGCCTTCTCTCCAAGGAGAGTTCTCTGATTTGCTGGATATAAAAAGACTTCTGCTTTGCTCTCTCTTCTAACCCAACTGCCTCTGGCCCAGGCTTCCCCTCGCACACTGTGTAGGTATGTCTCAGATTAGGGGGTTTGATATCTGGGAGGAACTGTGGAGATTATCCCATCAAGGATAGGAAGCAAACCCTTGCTATCTGCACCTCCTCCCTCCTCTCCTGAGGCCAGGAAGACATCATTAATTGATCACACGCTTGTTCTTTTTGAGCCTGAGAAAGACTGATGAGTCCTCAATCTCTCTTTAGTTTAACATTTCAGAAAACCACGAACAGAAGTTGCACAAAAGATGAAATCTGTTTCCCAATTTTATCTAATTTTGTCTCCTTTTGTTTGCTTAAATACATTTCTCATTCTTTTGGTTAAAGATTGCATATTATACTATTGTTCTTGGTTTTCTTTTTTTCCTCTGTCCCTGTCTTGCCTTTTAAAAATAAAATAACAGCATTATAGAGAAAATCCACATGATTTAAAACTGAGCTTTTTACCATGTACAATTCAGTGCTATTCAACATTCACCATTAATTCTGGAACATTTTAATCACCCCAGAAAGAGGGCCCCCAAGCCCAACAGCAGTCACTCCCACACTTCCCTTCTCCCCAGCACCTGGAAACCACCAGTCTACATTCTGTCTCTTTGGATTTGCCTATTTGGGAAATTTCATAGACACAGAATTTTATAATGGATGACTTTTGTGTATTAAAAGTTCAGGTTGTTTGCCTTTTGGTTTTCAAAGAACATAAAGCATTATTGTGGCCCTCCAGGTGTCCTAGGCCCCAGACATGCCAGTTGGAGAAGTTAGTGCTGTGTCACGGCCACCTCCTGCCCTCACTGGAGCACATCTAACTCTGATGATTACTGACACAGTGGCATGGGAACTACCAGCATGCCCAGGCTCACACATGAGAAAAGGGATGCTGCCCTCTTTCTGGTTGACATTAAGCCTGGCCTGGTCCCTGCAGTCCCGTTCATGGCACTGGCCCAGTACTCAGACCCAGCCCATCCTCGGGCTGAGCCTACCCTCTGAAGCCCACAGCATTGCCTGGATTCTTTTTCATTTAGACCTATTTCCTACAGAGGATCTTCTACAGAGAAGTAGTCCACCATGAGCCCCAGGGCAGACCAGGTAAAGGCTGCACCATTAACAATCTCTTTTGTTCCCCCAGCTGTTGCCGGTGGACCACTTTGCAGGCATCTCAGAACCCTGCTTGGACAGCAAGTACAGAGCACAGAAAGCCCCAACTTGTGCTTTTGTTAATGTTGCTGGCTCCTCCTCTCCAGTCTGTTCCCAGAAAAGTCCTTCTGTTTCCTGAGCCTATCCAGCTGGAGGGGTGGGAAAGGAAGACTGTCTTTCAGATCCTCCAAAAGGATTCCCAGAAACTGGGGTGGGGAACAGACTTTGAGGAGAGGACCACACAACGGGGCCTCAGGGAATTCACATGTTCTGCATGTCATTAAGTGGCCGATGGAGGCAGAAGGGAGGCCTGAGAGCTGGGAGCCAGGCTGGCAGCTGCAAAGCACAGGACTGTTCCAAGGCATGAGAGTCAGCAGGAGGGAATACAGTCAACAGGAGGGGTATAGCCAGCAGGAGGGGGTACAGCCAGTAGGAGGCGGTACAGTCAGCAGGAGGGATACAGCCAGTAGGAGGTGGTACATCAGGGAGGGCAGCATGGCCAGCACTCCCCGGCCTGCCTGTCTACTTGCCCTCTCTCTAGGTCTGAAGTCTCTCAGCCCTTCCCTGAACATCTACTGTGCACATGAGTTAATCTACCCACAAGCAGCTGTTAGACCCCTGGAAGGAGCCCAGGACACCTGCAAGAGCTTAGGGCAGCCTGTTGTTCATTCATTCACTTCATTCACTCATTCATTTATTCACATACCTTTTTCCAGACATGGGATGCACTCAGCACTGTGCTAGATGCTGGAAATGTAGAATGAGCCAGGTCTGGACTTATGGCAAAGAGGACGAAACAAAGAAGAAAACCATTGCATAAAAGGGATGTGGTCAGCACACCAAGGAAAGGGTGTTGGCTCTGCCAAAGAGTAGTGCAGGCTGTTGGAAGGCTTCCGAGAGTGTGCTGGTATGTCTGGCTGCCATCACAGAATACCACAGATTTGGCGGCTTAAACAACAGAAATTTATTTCCTCACAGTTCTGGAGGTTAGAAGTCCAACATTTCTTCTGAGTCCTCTTTCCTTGGCGTGCTGATGGTGACTTCTTGCTATATCCTCACATGGCTCTTCCTCAGTGTCAGCACGTCCCTGGTATCTCTGTGTGACCAAATTTGTTCTTCTTTCAAGGACACAAGTCAAAGTGGGTTAGGGCTCATACTACCAGTGTCACCTTAATTTAACTACCTCTTAAGACAGTGGTTCTCAACCTTCCTCATGCCGCAGCCCTTTAAGACAGTTCCCGTTGGTTGTGACCCACAGGTTGAGAACTGCTGTCTTCAGGTCTTGTCTTAGCACTGCTATAACTAAATGCCTGAGACTGGGAAATATACAAAAAACAGAAATGTTTCTTCTCACAGTTCTGGATGGAGGCTGGAAAGTCCAAGATTGAAGCACTGGCAGATTGGCTGTCTGGGGAGGGTCAGCCTCTGCTTCAAGACGGTGTATTGAGTGCTGGCCTTGTGGATGGGAGGAACTCTGCGTCCTCACACGTCAGAAGATGGAAGGGCAAAAGGGCAGAATGCCTCCTGCTAGACTTTTATAAGGGCACCTAATCCCTTAATTCACAAGAGGAGAAGCCCTCACGATCTAATTACCTCTTAAAAGCCCCACCTGTTAATACCATCGCATTGCCATTAAGTTTCAACACTTAAATTTTAGCGGGGACACATTCATCCCATTAACAAAGAGGTCACTTCTATAGAAGACTGAAACTGGACCCACACCTCTCACCATTAACTAAGATAAATTCTCACTGAATTAAAGATTTAAACTTAAGTCATGAAACTATAAAAATACTAGAAGAAAGTGTAGGGAAAACACTGGAAGAAAACTGCCTGGGTGAATATTTTATGAGGACCCCCCAGGCAATTGAAGCAACACCAAAAATGCATTACTGGGACCTGATCAAACTAAAAAGCTTCTGCACAGCCAAGAACACAGTATGTAAAACAAATAGATAGCCCTCAGAATAGGAGAAAATATTTGTAGGTTATGTCTCCAACAAAGG
>CAUYPK010001530.1:0-39732 GCA_963574355.1 Loris lydekkerianus
TGCCACGGTGACTGGGAAAATGCCAGGAAGGCTATGTTGAATATTGGGATGAAAATGTGTCAAATGATTTATGAAGCTAGTATATGATGCCCCATGATCATATCAATGTACACAGCTATGATTTAATAAATAAAAAAAAAAAGGAAAAAAAAAAAAAAGAAAAGTTATTTGCAGATGAAAACATGGTAAAATAAGTTATTTTAAAAGATGTTTTACACAAAATTAAAGATCTTCAGTTAAGCCACCAAATGATTAAACATAAAATCCAAGATGTTTCTAACAATATTATAGACTAATTGAAAGTGTGGATGATTCCAAATATATATTTATCTTTATCTGTAATTGAATTATATGCTATGTCACTGCCTGATTAATACTTCATCTTTTATCTCAAAGAAATTCCAAAATTACAAAGAAATACTGTCAATTGCCAACCTAAAAAATTACATTTATAGCATAGGTATTTTTGAATCTTTTAAAACTGTCAAAGAATTTTATCTAGATATGAAAAAAGAATTAATTCCTATTATGACCTACAATGCCCTAGCTATATTTCGTTGAAAAAAAATGTGACTTTATTTGACTTTTAAAACAAAGATATTGATGTTTCTTCTTGCTTTATACCAATATGTTACGTGTTGAAAATATCTGTGATCAGTTTTCTGATGCAGACTCTGTAAAAAATGTCATGAATAGATTTTTAAGTCATTCACTACATACCAAATGCTATGAAAATTCATTCACTTGTAAAACTGTTTACAAGGAATATAAGACAATCTAAGGATATTCTATTCTTCACAAATGCTTGATGGTTGATTTGCAGAAGAGTTTTATAAAAGTTTTCTATAGTGTTAGCTATAATTTAAGATTTTCTTAATATAAAAGGAACGCTTGCCAAATAGTCATCATACTGCAAAAATGACAGTGTGATTTATGTTTTCTCACTGATATAACACTACATATGGATGAGTTAAATTTGACATTTCTAGGAAAGTAAAACCTTACTTGTGACTTAGTAATACATATGGGAATTTATGTTGAAATTGATACTTTTCATAATACAATTCACTAATAATGATTTTACAATTTTTTAAATATAAATCAATATATTGAAGACTTTAATTGTAATTGGCATTATGTAAATTGCACCAAAACTAAAAGAAAACATTAGTTCTTTGTTGATTGTGAAAAATTATTCAATTTACACAATATCTCTTTGAATTTGATGGAATGACAGTTCATGAATTTACTTGAACATAGTTGTGAAATCATATCAAATAATTTTTCTTAAAAAGTTAAACCAATTTTATAAAATAGATGGAAATATTAAAGTAAAATGACTTTTTGGTATTTTCCATTTACTAAAATATTTTTAACTATATCTGTAGTTACTTGGGTATGTGAATCTATATTTTCAACTGTAAATTTCATGAAATCTAAATAAAGATCAAGTATTCCTGATGAAAATTTAGCATCCAAATTGGGATATGCTGTTAAGTATAAGTCACGTGACAGAATTTGAAAACTTTTATTTAAAAATGAAAAATACGATATAAATAATGTTTTATATTGATTATGAAATGAAATGATAATATTTCAGATATATTGGTTTAAATAAATATGTATTTAATTTCACTAAATAGTCATGATATAATGATACCAATAAATGATTTTTTTTCTTTTTGAGACAGTGTCTCACTTCATTAGCCTGGGGAGAGAGCCATGGCATCACCACAGTTCAGGACAACCTCAAACTCTTGGGCTTGAGCAATCCTCCTGCCTCAACCTCCCAAGTTGCTGGGACTACAGATACCCACCATGATACCCAGCTAATTTTTTTTTCCCTACTTTTAATAGACATGGGCTCTTGCTCTTGCTCAGGCTGGTCTCAAACCCCTGAGCTCAAGCAACCCTCCTGCCTGGGTCTCCCAGAATGCTAGGGTTACAGGTGTGAGCCACCATGACCAGCCCTAGTGCTTTCCAATAAATAACTAAATGTGGGGAAATAAAGAAATCTCCCATGCAGAATTTCAAATGGCCTATGTAGATATTTCCCCCCTCAAAGGAGTAGAACATAACTCCTCATTCCTTAAGTTTTCTTTCCAAAAAGTACAGTCTGAAAAGAGATGGGAGTATAACTTTACCTCTGAGAAAACTGGCTAACACTACCTCAGCCGGTTCATATGGGTCATCTAAATATCATCCAACCAGATGTAGGTGCAACTTAAGGTACAACTCATCCTGAGGCAAACTGATCTCTAGCTGTGAACCTGTGAAGTCAAACATGTCAAGTGGTTTCAATATACCATAGTGAGACAGGTACAAGCTAGACATTCCCATCTCAAAAGAGAGAAATAGACAAGTGTCATTGGGAGCTAAATGTCAGGGTCCCAACTGGAGGCAGGGTCCCCTAAGACCTGTGGAAACTGGTGGTGACTGACTAAAGAAATATAGAGTTAGAAACAACCATGGCAAAGAAGGGACATGAGACATAGAGTAGAATTAAGATGCCAGGAGCCAAAGCTTAAAAAAAGAGTTTTCTCCGGAAAAATACTACAATAAATCAATTATAACCAGACAGGCAAGAAAAACATCCTGACCATTGGATTACCACACCTGCTCTGGGAATTCCCCACCCTCTCATACGTCTGAGCACACCTCCCCCCTCCACTTGTGTTTAAATAGCTGTTAAAAAATAAAGTTTTGGGGAGCTTGATCAGAATCTTGTCTTGCTCCCCGTTCTTTGTGCCTCTTGTTCCCTTTTTTTACTCTCTCAGCTCCATATCGTAGGTCCCTGCTGAACTAGCCCTGCGGGCCAGGGCATTAAAAGTGGTAGCTCAGGGGTCCAGTGCCCATGTGGGACTCCAGCAATGGCACCAAGTGTTTGCTCCACTCTGCTTTTATTGAAGTCTATTTGCCCACAGGGTAAGATGAGGGTGGGAACAAAGACGCAAACAGTTTCTCTAATTGAGCATATCAGTTTCTATTGCTATTATTATTAACCTTAAGGGCAGCTTTGAAAAATGTGAAATCTGAGCCTTGTATTGGGAGAGCTTCCTGCTTGAGATCACACACACAGATATCTAGAGAGGTGTTAAACACCACTAGTTCTCTATGGTTCCCTTTGATTAACGTCATAGGCATTCATCTCCTCTGGGATTTCAGGGGCAGGTTTGCCTGGGCAGCTTTGCTCCTGTAGCACCGGGGAATCTCTGCGGTGGCCCAATCCCACAGTGGCCCTCTGCCTATAGCCTAATCCCACAGTTCAAGGCAGCTCCATCCTTCTAAATCTAGGGGAGGTGGCCATATGCCTATAGCTCATATACTCTGCATGACGGTGTAGCTGGCATCACCCAGATGCTGCCAAAATTTACCATTTGTGCCCTCTGGAGGGGTGGCCATTGTACTCACACTGCACTTGGCCCTACGGGAACTACACCTGGGCTGGCCAAAGAATATTGAGCTAAACTTTGGGCCCCTGAGGGCAAAGGCAGCACAGATGATTTGATGATTTCTAAAACACTTTTGGGGTTGTTCTTCCATCGTTTTGATGAATCCTGCCGTATCATACAGCAGTTTGACCATAACCTTCGGCTTCTCTCCCAAGCATGCATTCTCATTTCTTTCAATATGCACAGGCTGGGAATTTCTCAAATCTTTAAATTTGGCTTCTCTTTTGATTAAAATTCCCATATTTAAATCATTTCTCTCTTTTCACATTTTCCTCTAAGCATCTAAGAGGAGCCAAGTTGCATCTGTAACACTTTGCTTAGAAATTTCTTCAGTCAGGCTCAGCGCCTGTGGCTCAGCAGCTAAGGCGCTGGCCACATACACTGGGGCTGGTGGGTTTGAACACAGTCAGGGCCTGCCAAACAACAATGGGAAGTACAACCAAAAAACAGCCGGGCATTGTGGCAGGTGCCTGTAGTCCCAGCTATTTGGGAGGCTGAGGCAAGAAAATCGCTTAAGCCCAAGAGTTTGAGGTTGCTGTGAGCTGCAATACCACAGCACTCTAACTAGGGTGACATAGTGAGACTCTGTCTCAAAAAAAAAAAAAAAGGAAGAAAGAAAAGAAATTTCTTCAGTCAGATATCCTATTTTATTGCTCACAAATTCTACTAGTCCAGCCAAGTTCTTTGTCACATTGCAACAGGACAGCCGGTCCTCCAGTTTGTATTCATATGCTCCTCTTTTCCATTTGAGACCTCATGAGAATGGCCTTTCCTGTCCATATTCCTAACATTTTGTTCCTGACCTTAGACATGCTCTAAGAAGAGTTGGGCTTTCCCCATCACTATGCTTTTTTTCTAAGCTCTTGCCAGAATTGCCTTTATGGTTTGTTCATGGCAGTGTAGGATTTTTCTTTTTCTTTTTTTTTTTTTTTGAGACAGAGTCCCACTATGTCACCCTTGGTAGAGTGCTGTGGTGTCACAGCTCACAGCAACCTCAAACTCTTGGGCTCAAGTGCCCATAGACCCATGAATGGACTAGCAAATTGTGGTACATGTACACCATGGAATACTATGCTGCCTTAAAGACAGATGAAGACTTTACCTCTTTTATGTTTACATGGATGGAGCTGGAACATATTCTTCTTAGCAAAGTATCTCAGGAATGGAAGAAAAAGTATCCAATGTACTCAGCCCTACCATGAAGCTAAATTATAGCTTTCACATGAAGCCTATAACCCAACTATAGCACAAGACTATGGGGAAAGGGCCAAGGAAGGGGGAGGGAGGGGGGATGTTTTGGTGGAGGGAGGATAATGGGTGGGGCCACATCTATGGTGCATGTTAGAATGGGTACAGGCGATTGCACTAATGTACACAGCTATGATTTAACAATAAAAAAAAAAAAAAAAAAAAACCTCTTTGGCTCAAGTGATTCTCTTGCCTCAGCCTCCCAAGTACCTGGGACTACACGTGCCCGCCTCAACACCTGGCCTTGTTTTTTTATTGTAGTTGTCATTGTTTACCAGGCTGTGGCTGGGTTCGAACCCTCCAGCCCCAGTGTATATGGCCAGCACCCTAACCGCTGACCTACAGGCACCGAGCCAGTGTAGGCTTTTTCTAATATGCACCTCAAAATTCTCTCAGCCTCTGTCCATTACTGAATTCCAAAGCCACATTTCCACATTTTAGAAATCTGTCACAATGGCATTCTACTTCTGGGATCAATTTCTGTCTCAGTTTACTTAGACTGCTATGATAAAACACCATAAACTGGGGAGCTTGTAAACAAAAAAATTTATTTCCCATAGTTCTGGAACTTGAGATTTCTGAGATTAAGCCATCAATAGATTGTCTGGCAAGAGCCTGTTTCCTAGTTCACAGATTGTACCTTTCCACTGTGTCCTCACATGGTACAGGGAGAGGACTGTCTGGGTCTCTATGGGTTCTTTGATAAAGGTACTAATCTCCTTTGAGAGGGGTCCACTCTCATGATCTTAATGCCTTATGAAGAAGCTAAGGAAATTTCACCCCAAAATAAGACTACTTGGTATAAAGAATACTTTGGGTTTTGTTTTCTTTGTGAAAGAATCTCACTCTGATGCTCAAGCAAGAGTACCATGGCATCAGCCACGCTCACAGCAACCTCAAATTCCTGTGCTCAAGGGATCATCCTGCCCTAGCCTCCTGCCATGACTTTCAGTTAGTTTGGGTTTTTCGTTTGTTTGTTTTTTTTAATAGTGATAGGTCTCTCTTGTGCAGAGTATTCTTGAACTCCTGAGTTCAAGGGATCTTCCCACTTCATCCTCCTATAGTGCTGGGATTACAGGCCTGAGCCAGCACATCCACCCTTAAAGAGTGCTTTGAATTAAAGGCCACTCAAGTTCAGAAAGCTTTGGAAGCACTTTCCGTCTATCTATAGAAAATCAGACTGACCAAGACAAAAGATCAAAGGGACCAACTGACTTCCTTTCTTCCACCTGTTATCTTAATATTTTGCAGGAAAGAAGATCAAGAATGCTAGCAGACCTGGCCCAAATTATTTACAACACAATACCTGTCTGTCAGTTTAATTTACAAGTCAATCTGTTCCCCCATCTCTTTATCCTCCCCAGCAACCACTTGCTGCACCTGTGCTCCACATCCTCCCCTCCCTTCCAAAAGGCCGCCAGAAGGAATCTGACCATCACTGAGACATTGGGTAATCACTCTTGTGTTTCTCCCCATGCACTTGGTATTTGGAAATACACATTTCTCTTATTAATCTACTCTAATTATGAGTTGATCTTTTAGTGAACTTTGCAGGGGGGAAGGGAAAGTTTCTCTTCACCACTACACTTGCAAAGGCCTCACCTGCTAATACCATCACCTTGGAGTTTAAGCTTTCCACATATAAATTTGTGAGGTACAGTGGTGGCACAAACATTCAGACCGTTGTAGGAACATTGTACCAAATACCAGAGCAGTACCTTTAAACTCTCAAGGTCATCAGAACAACAGAAGTCTGAGAAACTTGTCATAGCCTAAAGAACCTAGGGAAACATGATGGGTATGTCAGATGGGATCCTGGAACTGAAAAAGGACATTAGGTATAAACAAAGGAAATATGAATAAAATATGGATATTAGTTAATAATAATGTACCAGCTTTGGCTTATTAATTCTGACAAATATCCCTTACTAATATAAGATGTTAACACAAAGGGAGTTTGGGTGTACAAGATATGGAAACTCTGACTCTCATTTTTGCAACTTTTCTACATATCTAAAACTATTCTAAAATAAAATATCTCTACAAAAAAATTAATTTCACCTGCTTCTTTTTATTTACTTTTTGTTGTGGCTACTAAAAAAGTTTTCAATTGCATATATGACTCACATTATCATCCAATCAATTGGGCAACACCGCTTTAGAGAATGGAGTTGCTATGGTGCAAATCAAAGTGCCTGGAAAGCTCCAGCTCAAAGCCTGCCTTTACCATTTGCCACACATATGCCACATGCTCCTAGCCTGAGGTCCTCATAGGTAGAAGGAGAATAGCAAGGTTATTGCAAGGATTGCATGAGATGGCTTATTGGAAGAAAACTAGCACAATTCCTGGCCTATCATAAACAAACACTTAATGACTGTTACCATGTGCTGTATTCATGGTCTTACTAAAGAAAGCAAATAATTACAATGCAATACCAGAAGCCCAGAGGAATCACAGAGAAAGAAATGACTGCATAGTGGCAGAAAACATCTGACCTGAATCTGTAAGGATTAAGTAGGGAGTCCCACTCAGGCTCAAAAACACAGTTTATTTCCATAAAGGTATGCCCAGTGTCAATGTTATGCATTTGTTATAATACAGATTTGTGTTTCCCTATGATATTTTAGGTACATTTTCCAACCATTTGGTCCCTACTTTCTTTCTCTGTAACCCACTTATCTTACTTTCTTCACATGTCCCCTAACTTCAGACTCTGTATAAAACTGGTGCTCTAAAATTTCTACATTTTATAATTTAATTTCTGTATCATATACATAACATTATATTTTCCTGGAACTTAAATGAGTATAATTTTAATGCATAGGAATAAAGAGGCTTAGTTATCCACACTACATAATCTATTTGCATAATCTTCTATTTGTTCAAATTTAGCTATACTAACAAGAAACATGGCCCCTGGTTTTCTTCCCCGCAGGAGATGGACAATTAATTTCATTTCCAGCAGGAAGCTTTGCTTCAGCGACGACAATCTCCTCTCCTGAAGTATTTGTCTTTTTTTGCCATCCATCCATCTTTATTTTACCCATTTGTTCATTCATTTCACAAATGTTTGAGTGCCTACCGGGTGCCAGGCGCTAATGATACATTCTTCTGCATAAATGTGTGCGTGTTCATGCTTTTTTCATGTGTGTTTGTCTTATTTTCCGGGTACGGTGTAAAGCACATAAAGACTCAATGTTAGCTTCTCTCTTTTTGGCAATCATCTTACCTGTTGGCCTCCCTCATCACTCCAATCGCTCCGTCACACACCCACTGCCACCACCACTACAGGGGATGAAGGAAAAATGCCCTTTCACCCTCGGAAGTTTTGCAGAAAAATCAACTGACAAAACTTGGCAGATAAATAGGAGAAATGAAATTTCTCAGTAAACATTTATCAATATACATACAATACATATATGGGGGAGATGCACAGTAAGTACCCAACTTCCCAACATGGTGCAGAATTTGATATATCATCTCGATGTTGCAGAAGGAGTGGAAGCTCAAAGGAAGGCTCCAAACTGGTCATGGCAGGGAATCAAGTTGTGGAGGCAAAACAGGTTGTGCTGGGGGAGGACAGGAGGCCTGGCTTACCAAGTTGTCATTGTTACACAGACGAAACCTCACAGGTAACAGCCCTCAGTGGGAATAGGTGGTAAATGTTTCTCTCAGACTTTTTTTTCCTTGTTTTTCTTTTTTAATTGCAAATTAATATGAGCATACAGATTTTTAGGTTCCAATGTTCTCATTTCCAAGGTCAAGTTCAAGGTATAGTAGAAAAGCCCTTCACTCATTTCCCCTGCATTGTGCCCATGAGATGAGCTCTCACCAGATGCCTTCCTCCCTCCAATCGCCCTCCCCCTCCTCTCCCCTCTCCCTCATCACTCCTTCCCCTTGCTAGACTAGTTTTGTGTTTTAACATTTATATGAGCATGTAATTGTGTATATATTGGTTTCATATTAGTATTGAGTATACTAGATTTTTTTTTTTTTTTTGTATTCTTGGGATACTTTACTGAGAAGAATGTGTGTCAACAACTCCATTCAGGTAAAACATAAAAAATGTAAAATCTCCATCATTTTTTATGGCTGAATAGTATTCCATGGTATACATATACCACAGTTTGTTAATCCATTCATGGGTTGATGGGCATTTGGGCTGCTTCCATGACTTGGCAATTAGGAATTAAGCTGCAATAAACATTCAAGTGCAAATGTCTTTGTGGCAAAATGCTTTTTATTCTTCTGGGTAGATTCCTAATAATGGGACTGTGGGATCAAATGGAAGGTCAACTTTTAGTTCTTTGACAATTCTCTATACTTCTTTCCATAAAGGTTCTATTAGTTTGCAATCCCACCAGCAGTGAAGAAGTGTTCCCTCCTCTCAGACTTTTAAAGGTGTCAAAAACTCAGTTAATCTTCCCTAGATGCAGAGAAAGGCCCAGAGAAAGCCTGACTATGTCAGTGCAGATTTTCTCTGCAGATGCAAAATCACCCCAGGAAAGACATCTCTGCAGGGCTACTTCTGTTTGCAGACCTCTGAAAAGACATCTTAGGACATGTTGAAGAAGTAAATTTGGGCGTGAAATGTTTTGATATTGTAGGGATCTTACTGAAACTCACACTTTCCCCCCTGAAAGGCCACTGAAAGATCAATTCACAGTTAAGGCAGACTAAGAGGAGAAATGCTTATTCCAAATACCATGAGCATGGGAGAACCACAAGAATGATTGCCCAATCTATCAGTGATGGTCAGAACTTGTATAGATGACTTTTTGAGGGAGGGGGAAGAATGTGGAGTGTGGGTGCAGCAAGCAGTTGCTAGGATGAATAGAAGGTGGGGGGATAGATTGACTTTAAATTAACCTGAGAGACAGGTGGATAGGTGTTGTGTTTTAAATGACTTGGGCCTGGTCTGCTACCCTTCAGGGGGAGGAAAGGAAGTCAGTTGCCTCCCTTTGATCCCCTGATCAGGTCAGTCTGGTTTTATACAGGTAGAGGGAAAGCCCCATTCAATGCTTAATGATTATGAACGGCCTTTAATTCAAAATATTCTTTATGTCAAATAGTCATAATTTGGGGTAAAATTTCCTTAGCTCCTTCAATGTCCTTCACTACCGATATTTGTGCCTAGCATAGTTTTCCGCATAGAGTGGGAAAACGCTGGGTTTCAGACCGAGTTGCAGATGAGGAAGAAAGGAAGAGAAAAATGTAGAGTCACCTCACGTCCTTCTATCTCAATTCTAGATCATCAGTTTGGTTATGCTGTTTTTACAATGAAATCCAGTTTTCAGTAAATGTGACGAAACTCGCGTTTGTCTCTTGACCAGCTATCTTCTTTTCTTTGATAAATCACAAACAAGTTTCTCCTAAATATTGATCATGCCGAGTACATGATTTTTTTAGAAAAGGGAGGCAAAGGCCTCATTGCTCAAAGGAAATGTGGTTTGTGTGGGGCTTCGAGAACACCCCACCCAACACTTACCATGGTACAAAACCTTGCCATGGTTTTATACAAGTGAGGGTCAGGGGTAAGCTCAAGGTGCTGATGAACAGCCCTGAACTAGTTAGAAGCTGATTTGACACAAACCAGATCTCAGGCACCAAAAGCAATTTAAGTTAATTACTCTCCCAGTATGGAGTGAAACAGGGAGACTGAGTGCTGTAATCAGCGCCACTCTTCTGACCGACCTGACTGTTAAAGCTGCAAAGGAAATCAGCTGCAGTGCTGGGGCGGGGGTGTTACTCGGTTTCCTGCCTACTACTTAGTTATTATTCTCAGGAATGCATTTAATTATAGAGAGAACTCAAGTTATTTGCTTTCCAGTAGCTGGCTCTTTTGGCTTATTTCTACCAGCACCTTTCCTTTGCTGAAAGACAAAGGCTTGTTTACAACTTGACCACTCTTTTTGGCTTCACTTTCAAAGCCTTCTCCCACACCAAAGCAAAGCAAGGTAGTGTAATGCAAATAGCCCACAGTAGGCTACTTTTGCCAACCCGGGCCCTATTTTCAACTGCATGCAAACTAGAACTCTCCAAAGACCTGTGAACTGTAAATAACTCCGGTTGTGAATGGGGTCAGCTTGGTTTAATTTAGAGCTTCACAGAGCTTTTCTCTAGAAATTCAAACGCTGGTGAACAAACCCCTCTGGAGCCTTTAAAAAAATTCCAGGGCCAGCACCTCTATTTACTCTTTAGACTCCTGCCTGTCTGGTGGAGGTCTGTTCTTAAAAGCTAATCAGTTCCACAGTTGCTGCCCTGGCTGCCTATGGCAAGTTTCTCTCCTCAACACAAGCCGCGAATTGAGCTACCTGAGCACACTACCCACTGGGAACCGGGTAGAGGAAGTGGTTATTGAGAAAAACATGCTGAGGTTAATGCTTAGGCCAGGACAGAGCTGGGGACCAGCAGTCAGTGGCCAGATCTCCTATGTCACCCAGCACAGCCCTGTCCTTCTACCTGGAACTCAGTGGAGGCCAGCAGTGGAGGCCAATAACACATCTGGGGTTGTTAGGTAGGAACAGAGCTCTTGGGGAAGGAGGACCAGGGCTGAGCCCCACCATGCTGCCATCTTGGTGTCACCCACCTTAATTTTGGCCCAAGGGATTGTTTACACCTGGGGAGTAGAGACCATCCTACCAATATACGAATCAGAACTTAGGAGAGATCAGCCTACCAGTCTACCAATAACAGCTCAGCATCCCAACTGCAAAAGGATGTTGAAGACTCTCCTGTCTGGTAATGTTATGCCAATGTGGAGTCTCTCAAAGACTATATCACCAGACAAGTTGAATTTAAAGAGGAGTCCCTTTATTGAAGAGCTGACCGGTGACTGCCTCCGTGTCCCAACATGGGGTTTCTGAGAGCAGCCCCGAGTTGTCTGTGGCTCTGGCTTTTATAGGGCAAAACTTTTCTGGGAGGCAAGCAAGCTTTATTACAGAAGCAAAAACAGCAGTTAAGAGGTAGCAGGAATCACGAGGGTAGGGAGGTTAGTCATTTTACACAATGCTATGATCACCAAGAGCAGATTAGTGATTTTTCTTCATTACAAAATAGGTACAAACCACAATGTCCTGGGGGGAAATGCAGGGAGGGGAACTTACAGGTAAGGGTCGTAAAGCTGTAATCATTAGGGCCATAATCATAAGCAAATGCATTTACAGCTACACATTGGGAGGGCGAACAAGAGGAAGTAGTTTTGAAGGTAAAAGGGAGTAAATAGTAAAATGGAGTCAAACTTGTTCTTTTACTATTTCAATATCGTACACGGATGGTATGAAGACCACCTTAACATAATCATGAGGGTTGTTGTCATGAGGGTAGTTAGTGACTTTCTACACAATACTAATAATTCTCGCAGCTCTGACCGGGGACACTTAAAATACCATGCAATGAGGGAGGCAAATGGAATCTTTTTTTTTTTTTTTTTTTTTTAAGGCAATAAAATGTAACAAAACAACAGAATGGAGTCAGACCTGCTTTGCCTCCCTACTGTTCTCAGGAATTAGAGTTACAACAAAATGGAGTTAGGCCTGCTTTTCTTTCACCCTAACAACATGTACAAGAGTCTTGAAGGCAACCTTTAACAGCCTTAAGACTGATTATCATCCCACGTGTTCCACCCCTGCTGTGGTTCTCAGAAGGGCTCATGGGAGGCCACCTGCACAGTGAGAGCCGTGAGGTAGGCCTGACCCAGGCGGTATAAAAGGCACCCCAGTCAGGTAAGGGCCCTTTGCCTACTTGCTCTAGTTATACAGGCTGGTTCACGTCCATTCTGGGTGAATTTGGCTCTGTAAGTCAGTAGCTTGCTCTTACACTGTAAACACACCTTTCTCTTCCATGAAACTTTGTCTCATGCCTGCCTTACTTTAGAGTGTCTGGTCATTTTTCTATCAAAAGGGTACCAAGAACCAAGGACCCAGGCAGCTGCCTGAAACCCCAGCATTTTAGAAGACAGGCAGCCTGAGTGAAACCCGCAAGGGTCACCCAGAGAATTCCTTTTCCTAGGAAACATATACTCAAATTTGCAGTGGCCAGAAAGAATGCTGAGCCTCACTGCTTTCTGTTCGCCTGTACTGTCTGTGGGCTCTTCAGCCCTGATCTGGCAGATCCAGAATCCCAGTGAGTCACAAGTGTATGCCAAGTAGGTGTCAGCACTGGGAAGCTTCTAAGACACTCTGAATCCTGCGAAATTCTCTCTGGGCGTATTGGTCTGTCTCAGACTGGAGAAGGAGTTTGTTAATGTTGTAAATTTTTACTTTAGTCATGGCCAGACAATGGCTTAAATTGTTGCAAGAAGATTTGAGATAGCTCACAGGAGGAACTTTCTTACTGTAAAGAATGTGAGGTGCAGAATTCTCAGTAAGGTTGTGACATGCCTTGCTCTAAGGGTATTTAAGATAGAGCAGATTTTTAGTTTTTTTTCCCCCTGAAGTTAAAAGAATAGTTTTTGCTTTGAACCAGATGATTCCCCAAAAGTGGCTAACTTCACAAGATTTATTGGTAAAGACAGCTGCCTATTCTGGCAAGGAGAATGAAAAATATCCCAGCATGCACCATAAAGCAAGTTAATATCCCATTATGACCACAATGTACAACTATTCCCCCATGAAAGAAAGTTAAACTCTTTGGTACAGATGGTTTAATTCATGATCTCCCCTTATCGTTTCATACTGCAAGAAGATACTCAGAGATTTCTAAAGACCAATGCTGATTTATTCAACAAGAGCAATAGGTCCTTTATAGTTCTAAAGCAGCATTCTCCTTGATCAGGCGAGTCTCTGCACCACTAATTTTAATCATGGCCAACTGAGGCTTTGTGGTGAAATATCAGAGGCCCTCAAAGATCTGCCCTCCTCAAATATCTGCTATTCCCAACCCTCATATACTACAGCATCTGATATTTTTTTAAGTTCCATGTTTGAACTAACCTTTGGTTAAGACACTCCATGTATAGTTAATGCAAATATATTATCTGGAAAGAGAAATGTTTAATCTGCAAGTGTGTATCCATCTGCTGCTGTCTATCCACACCTTGCAGAGCCCATGATTACCTACCCAAAGAGCTTCCCAGGACTACCAGGCAAAATCAATGACAGAACCAAGCTGGGAAGGAAGTGAGAGAGAGAGAGAGAGAGAGAGAAAAGGAAGGAAGAAAGGGAGAAGGGAGGGAGGGAGTGATGGAGGGAGAGAGAAAAAGAGGAGGGAGGAAGGAAGGACTAAAAAAAGAGAGGAAAGAGAGAAAAAAGGGGAGAAGAAAAAAATAAAAAGAGAGAGAAGGCCGGACACAGTGGCTCACACCTGTAATCCTAGCACTCTCAGTGACCAAGGTAGGTGGATTGCTTGAGCTCAAGAATCTGAGATCAACCTGAGCAAAAGCAAGACTTTGTCTCTACTAAAAACAGAAAAACTAGGCAGGCATAGTGGCAGGTGCCTGTAGTCCCAGCTACTCAGGAGGCTGAGGCAGGAGGATCACTTGAGCCCAAGAGTTTGAGGTTACTGTGAACTATGATGATGTCACGGCATTCTACCCAGGGCACAGAGTGAGAACCTGCCTCATAAAAGAAAGAGAGAGAGAGAGAGAGAGAGAGAGAGAACGAACTATGGCCACGTGCTGTGGGAGGCACCTGAAGTCCCAACTACTCAGGAGGCTGAGGCAGAGAGGTCACTTGAGCCCAGGAGTCAGGGGCTATGGTGTGCTATGATCACACTGTAACGAGCCACTGCATTGCACCCTGAGCAACAAATAGAGATCCCCTAACAGATGTTTTTAATTTTAAAAGTATACTGGGCGAAGAGCACAAAGTCTGGGTGAAGTGTGGGGTTTTAGGGAAGCAACACTGAACACAAGTGGATCCAAAGTTTGTTTTTGTTTGTTTGAGACAGTTTTGCTCTGTTACCCAAGCTAGAACGCCATGGTGTCATCCTAACTCACACCAACCTCAGTCTCCTGGGCTTAAGTGATCCTTTTGCTTCAGCCTCCCAAGTAGCTGGGACTACAGGTTTGTACCACCACACCTGGCTAGTCTTTCTATTTTTTTTTTTTTTTTTTTTTTTTTCCTGCAGTTTTTGGCTGGGGTCAGGTTTGAACGTGCCACCTCTGGTACATGGGGCTGGCGCCCTACTCCTTTGAGCCAAAGGCACGGCCCTAGTCTTTCTATTTTTAGTAGAGACAAAGTCTCTTGGTCAGGCTAGTCTCAAACTCTTGAGCTCAGGCAGTCCTCCCACCTCAGCCTCCCAGACTGCTAGGATTATAGGCATGAGCCACTGTGTCCTGCCCTGGATCCCAAGGTTATAGGGCGGTCTAGCACTAGCCAGGCCTGCTCTGCCAGGCACTTGCTGTGACTTTGAATCAGACTAGACAATGAGGACCTAGACTCTGAGGTGCTAAAGCTTGCCCTGGCCTGGCAATAAGAATAGCCACAGCAGTCTAGGCAGCCTGGCAGGGCAGGAAGGAAAACAGATGCAAATGTTTCTCTGAGAAGGATCACAGACATCTGTCACCACTGGGACTGATCAAGAGAGGAAGCTCTGAAAGGCAGCTGTTCTGTTGCTATAATACGCACAGCCGTGCACATGTGATGCCCACGCCTGCCCACACAAAAATGAGTATACTCACAAGAATGCACACATATGTGTGTGTATTTACAGGGATGCATTAAGCAAGGGTAGCTATGTGAGTGGTCAGTTCTTACTAAGAACAAAAGAATATGCATAGGCCAAACAAATCATTTTTAGAAAAATCCAATCCCAAAATATAAATATATTTCCATGATTACCTTTCCCTGGTAAGTCTGACCTCTTTCAGTTGGTTTCATAGTCTTTGTATTTGATTTCTAGATGGTAGAGGTTGTCAAATGCCAATATTTGAGCTTTATTCATTTTGGAGTCACGGCATTGGCAACTCACCACAAGTGTGAGAGTTTAAGCAAAAGCTGGAAAATCACCAACTCTGTGGCTTGGTCCCATGTCCCTGACAGCCTCACTGTGAGCTTGTAGATCCTGCCTATCATGAGCGGTGGGTGAGTCATGTAAGTCAGCAATTAACCGCATACTTGAATGATGTGATTCTCTTGGGGACCCACACAATTGAGAGCCAGATCTTCATGTCTGGATTTTATCCACGAGGTTGCCTTGGCTCTTAAGCCTAACCTCATTCCAAGCTTGAAACACACTAGGTTTCTTTCTAAACATCATCTATATTGAATGAACATCCCATTCCCAATTCCTTTCTCTCCATCTCAACAGGTTGATACCCTGTGGCCCTTGTCTCTGATATTGCCCTTCCCCATTCTCACCCACTGCTGCTGCTCCAGCTCACACTTCCGGTCCATACACAAAGCCCCACCTATCTCCAAGCAAGTGTCTCAATGTCTTTAGATTCTCCTCCCTCTACCCTGCCTTGACCTTGCAGGATTCTTGATTGTCCCAGGGAAGGCTCTACCATGTCCTTCTCTTTTCTTTTTCAAGTAAACAGAGAATAAACTAGAAAAGGAAGGCATATCCAGATTATTTTAAAGTGTATAGGAGAAAAGGAGCGCTGAGGGAGACCACCTTAGGAGGAACAGAGTGGAGGTAACAGAAGACGACGGGAACTAAGGAGAGCTGGTGTGGAACACACCACAGAGTGACCAGCTGAGCCAGCAAGAAGGTTAGATCAAGATAGGTTAATGCTGGCTCAAGCGAGAAGTCACTTGGACTTATTTAACCCTAGGAACCCACCATTTACCTCAAGCGATAAAAAAAAAGTACAAAAGGGAAAGTCATAGCAGACAGAAGCTTTAAAAAAAGAAAATAACCAAAATGCCAGGAAAAAAAAAGAAAATGAGAAGGTCTGAAGGCCATCAATGGTAAAATCCATGATGGGGAAAGACTGGAAAAATGTTTGGATCAGTTTCAGAGAAGCAGCAGCCGTCCAAACTTCCACGACGCACAGGCCTCTGCAACAAACCCTTTGCAGTTCCTCCATCACTCATTAAAAGTGCACCAAATGAGCCTTCAGGGAGACGGATGACCTTTCATATTTTTTCATGAATAATGTTAGTGATGGTGTCTTTTATCTTCACGGAACTGCTCAGGGCCTAAAATAATTCCCAGTCCTCTCTGCCCTTAATACAGAATGAAGTACAAGGCCCTATGGCAGAAGCACTGGGAATGTTAAGCATCCGTTTACTGGTCAATTTTACCAGAGCACATAGTCCTTCCTTATGAGCCAGTGTCTACTGTAAAATCTCTTTGGTGAATCAGCATGTTGCTAAATTCTTATTTTAAGCCTTAGCACAGCTGTGACATGGACATAAAAATATGGCTTCATAACAGTAATCTATAGAAGCAGAGTCCATGTTCCCACTGAGAAATAGCTCAAGGGACTAAAATTTTTTTCTCTTTTCAGTATCAGATACCATCGGTAGAATGAAACATCAGTAACTAAACAAGATTCTTGGAACTTGATAATGAATAAATGGAATTTGAAAAGTGATAAAAGGGCATAACTCAGATGGTTACGAAGCTCTGAGCAATATAGTGCTACATAGATACTAAATACTAATACTGTAATGGAATTTTAAGTTAATTTCACTTTCGAACCTCCTAGAATAAGTTAGGCTATATTCAGTTGTTCCTTTTCCGATTAATTTTCACTGAAGTTTCTTCTTCTTCTTCATTTAAGTAAAAGAAAAGAATTAGTAAGCGTTTTAGGTGTGGCTAGTATTCTTTTAAACCAAGTGGGAAAAGCAAAAATCTCTACCTTGAAACCTCAAATACTGCTATAATTCTTCTTTGCCATTTTATACAGAGATAATATCATCTTTCCACAATATTTGAGTGCTTATCATAGTTTATCAACTCAAGAACATCTACATTTCTTAATTGCTCTGGCTGAAAAGATTCCATTTATGTACGAAGTACCTTTTTTTTTTTTTTTTTTTTGAGACAGAGCCTCAAGCTGTCCCCCTGCGTATAGTGCTATGGCATCACAGCTCACAGCAACCTCCAACTTCTGGGCCCAAGCGATTCTCCTGCCTCCACCTCCCAAGTAGCTAGGACTACAGGCGCCTGCCAAAACACCCGGCCATTTCTTGGTTGCAGCCCCTGTTGTTTGGCGGGCCGGGGCTGGATTCAAACCCGCCAGCTCAGGTGTACGTGGCTGGCATCCCAGCTGCTTGAGCCACAGGCACCAAGCCACAAAGTACACTTTTATGTAAAAGTAATTCAGAAAACAGAAACATTTCTCCAACTTACCTCATTCCCCAATCTTTGAACAATTTCTTAGTGTTTAGATAGAAAAGATATAACAAACTCATGTTAAGAGAAAAAAGGAAAGGAAAAATAATGGAAGAAATAAAGGGAGGAAAGGAGAATGGGATGGAAGGACAAAGAAAAAAAATAGTTCAAGGCCTCCTATGAGACCTAGTTATGATCCATCCATCCCTTCTACAGATGAAGTCAATCTCTAAGTAGTCTGAGTTCAAAATAACTGAAGTAAATACACAGTGAGTTTTCCACTACAGGGAAGGAGTAGTTCAACAGTCCCTTCCAAGAAGTCAGTTATCCACATCTTTCATCTGCCCCAAGCCTACTCAGAAACATTCCCCCCACCCATGGGTGCAAATGAGGAGATGGGAAGGGAAGGATAGAAAAGAGCAAAAATAGAAGGAAAGGACTAGCTTCGTTAATGTTAACTGTGATGTGTGTGGGGGGGGGGGGTTGGGTTGTGTACACATTCAAGGAGACTGAGATAGCTGTTTCCATCCTCCACATCCAAGTTCTATCATTGGAAATTCCTCTGCCTCTTAAACTTTTCTCAGCTAATAGTAATAGTGATAGTAATATGCCCTTTATTTAAAAGAAAAAAACAAACAGATTTATTGTCATATTTTTAAAAACTAGTATACAATTCAATAAGTACATCTGTGAAATTATCACTATAATTAAGATAATGAATATATCTATCACTGTAAAAGGTTTCCTCAAGCCCTTTTGGAATCCCTCCTCCCCAGAGTAATTTGCATTTCTTTTTTTTTTTTTTAATTGTTAAATCATAGCTGTGTACATTAGTGCAATCGCCTGTACCCATTCTAAGATGCACCATAGATGAGGCCCCACCCATTTCTGTAATGATATTGTCAATTTTATTCTGGCTATTCTAGATTCTTTGCATTTTCATATAAAGTTGTTTTATTTTGTTTTTTTTTATAGAGTGCTGTGGCATCATAGCTCACAGCAACCTCGAACTTTTGGGGTCCACCAATCCTCTTGCCTCAGCCTCCCAAGTAGCTAGGACTACAGGCACCCACCACCATGCCCAGCTATTTGTTTTTAGAAATGGGGTCATACTTTTGCTCAGGCTGGTCTCAAACTTCTGAGTTAAAGCAATCCACCCACCTCCCAGAATGCTAGGATTATAGGTGTGAGCCACTGTGCCCAGCATATTTTCATGTGAATTTTAAAATAGTTTGTCAATTTCTACAAAGAAATCTGTTACATTTTGATTGGCACTCTGTTGAATCAATAGCTCAGTCTCTGGAAACTGACATCTTAGATTGATTCTTTCTTCCGTCTAATGAACACGCTGTCCTCTCTGTTTATGTCCATCTTCTTTCATTTCTCTCAGCAATATGTTACAGCTTTCTTGGCACAGGTCTGATACATCTTTTGCCAGATTTATTACAATTATTATTTCATGTTTTGGTGATATTGTAAATGGTATTTTTAGTTTCAATTTCTGGATATTCAGTGCTAGTATATAGAAATGTGATTGATTTTATACATTAGTCTTATATCCTTCAATTTTGCTAAACTCACATATTAGCTCCAGTAGCTTTTCTGTACATACAATTAGATTATCATGTCTGAAAACAAAGACAATTCCATTTCCATCTTTCCTATCTACTTGCCTTTTATTTCCTTTTCTAGCCTGAGTGTACTGGCCACAATCTCTAATACAATGTGAATAGACTGGTGAAGTAAACATCTTTGTCTTATTGGTGATCTCATAGGTAAATTATTAACTTTTCATTATTTAGCATGATGGTAGCTATAGACTTTTCATAGATTCCCTTTATTGATGAAGAAAATTACTTCTTTTTCTAGTTTGCCATATTTTTCAGGTAAATGGTAGATATAGTCAATATTCCTTTCTGCATTGACTGAGATTATCACATCATTTTACATTTTTAATTTGATAGTATGATCAATTACATTAACTTTTAAACATTGAACCAACCTTGCATTCCTGGAATAAACCCTACCAGTTATTTATTACCATTTTATATGTATATTGTATTTAATTTCTTAAAATTTTATTTAGAATTTTTGTAACTATGTTTGTGAGGGATATAGTTTTGTACTTTTGTTATAATGTCTTTATTTGATTTTAGTATCAGGATAATGCTAGTTTTATAGAATGATTTGGAAAAATATTAGCCACAATGGTCTAAGGAAGAGACAACAAAATTGAAATAGAAAAATATAAAGAATTTCTAAATAAAACAGGAGACTAGAAAAATGAAGAATCAGCTAATCAGATATAGAGGAATCTAGAAATACCAACTGTTAGGAGCAACTATAACCCTGAACTCAAAAATAAAGCACCCAAGAAAGATTAACAAATACCCTGGGATTGAGTCCAAGATCTTGTAGAAGAGACCATGATTGTGACTTACCAATGTCAGAAAACTGACTATGGTAGCATACCAAAAGAAGTTGATAGGCATATGGAAATACGCCTTCCAGGTTGTCATGGAAAACTGTTCATGGGGAGAGGTCTTACTAGAGGTACATCACTATGAAACTGCCAAAGAGAAAGGAGTTGGGCGTGGTGCAGTGGTTCACACCTGAAATCCTAGCATCCTGGGAGACTAAGGTGGGAGGATCCCTTGAGCTCAGGAATTTGAGATCAGCCTGAGCAAGAGGGAGACTGCAGATTGCACTAATGTACACAGCTATGATTTAACAATAAAAAAAAAATTAAAAAAAGAAAAAAAAGAAAAAAAGAAAAAGAAAAAGAAAGAAAAATTAGCCTGGTGTTGTGATGGGCACCTGTAGTCCCAGCTACACAGGAGGCTAAAGCAAGAGGATCACTTAAACCCAAGAGTTTGAGGTTGCTGTGGGCTAAGATGCCACAGCACTCTACCCAGGGGGACAGAGTGAGACTCTATCTCAATCAATCAATCAAAAAGAAGGGGGTTGGAATAAGCTATTCGCCACAGGTTGCTGCTGACCACTATGCACTGCAGAAGCCAGGTATCTGCTAGAAAAGATGGCCATACTTCAAGGGCTTGCTGTAGGAGGAGCTATTTATTTGCTTGTGCTGCAGAGGCAGGCACTAGGAAGCTGTGAGCATTGCAGGAGCCAGATGCAAAAGGATTCACTTCATTTTTTTTATTCCCCTTTTCTCTGCTTCATTTTCAATAGTCTTTTCTTCTGGAATATTTATCTTCTATTAATCTCATTCAGTGTATTTTCTTTTTGTCTCAGACATTCTAGTTTTATCTTTAGAAGTTCAATTTAGGCTTTTTAATGGCAATTTTTGAACATGAGGAGTAACGTGACAATAACTGCAGTAATGTCTTTGTTTATTGAATCTATCACCTATGTCATGTCTTATTCAGTTCTGACTGATTTTTCTCTTCATTATAGACTTTATTTTCCTATTTCTTTGTCTAGTGTTTTTTATTGGATTCCATGAATTGCAAATTTCAGTTTTTTTGGGTGTTTGAAAACATTTGTATTCCCACAAATATTCTTGAGCTTTATTTCAGAATGCAGTTAAGATACTTGGAAACAATTTGATCTTTTCAGGGTTTGCTTTTAAGCTATTTTGGGCAGAGCCAGATAGATCAGCATTTAATACCGGACAATTTTTTTAATACTGGACAATTTTTGCCCCACTACTAAGATAAAACCCTTCTAAACACTCAACCACAAAGAACCATGAATTATGCGATCTTCTGCTGTGTCTAGTCACAGCAGGAATTATATCTCAAGCCCCATGTGAGCACCACAGGTCATTTCCTCTAATCCTTTCAGATGGTCCTTTCTCTGGCTTGTGCTGATTCATATTCATCTGAAGACTTGAGCTGGACCTTCAGCAGATCCCCAAAGCTGTGTCTCCCTGCGCAGTGCTCTCCTTCCCAGTACTCTGCCCTGCAAACTCGACCTGCTTTGACCTCCCCAGACTCCTAACTCTGTCTCTTCAAATCAAGGACACTACCAGGCTCTCTGTGTGTTCCCTACCCTGTGCTGTGTCCCATAGACTCTCTCTCTTTATAGTGAAGGAACAGAAACTATAGTTGTTTCAGTTGTTTTAATTTCCTGCTGATATAAAGGGATGGACAGCAGTGAAGGCCTCTTGTGCATCAGGCCAAACTCTCTGGGACTGTGGTCCCCAACCACAGGGTCACAGACCGGTACTGGTCCATGTCTTGTTAGGAACTGGGCCAAGCAGCAGAATGTGAGTGGCAGGCAAGCAAACTAAGCTTCGTCTGGATTAACAGCTGCTCCCATCACCTGCATCACAGCCCGAGCTCCTCTGCCTGGCAGATAAGCACAGAGTTAGATTCTCACAGGAGCATTAACCCCACGGTAAACGGCACATATGAGGGATCTAGTTTTCTGCTCCTTATGATAATCTAATGCCTGGTGATCTGAAGTGAGGTGATAATCTAATGCCTGATGATCTTAGAGATGAAGAGTGGTTGCAAATACAGATTTGACTGCACAGAGACCATAATAAATCAATTGCTTGCAGATTTATATCAAAACCATCCCACCCACCCCTATCTGTGGAAAAATTGTCTCACATGAAACGGGTCCCTGGTGCCACAAAGGTTGGGGACCATTGCTCTTGGCCATCCCTCTTATTCCACCATTAGTATAGCAACTAGTCCTGCACAAGCTTCAAGCAGCTTTGCGTAGGAATATTTTGACAGCACTTCACTTTGACCTATGACATGCGCTTCTGGCTTTCTACCTCAGAGCTTCCGTGATATCATCATGTGGCAGCTGGCGGTTAATCCACTGTCAGTCATATGAAAATGACCCAGAGTGCAGAGAAGTTAATGTCCCGGGGACCACCTTGACCATCTACAGTGGATCTTACTCAGTTGGCCTGTGGAATTACATCATCAGATGCTGGTAGAACTGGTTAAATTATTTTTATATTGGGTATCACTGCTTAATTTTCCCATCCCTCATTCCCACAATCACATTCTAAGTAAGTTTTTCACACATAGTCTTTATCTGATGTTCTGCTTTGGAAGGAACCTGGACTATGACTGGTTCACAACTTCTTTAGGAAGAGGCACTGCAAGGCGACAGAGTGTCAAAGCCTGTGAAAAGAAGCACACCCATTCCTTCATTTGTTATTGGACAACTATTTATTGAGAGGTACAGTAATAGAGACTGACTTTGTCAAACTTATATTTTAGCCTAGAAGATAGACAATAAGTAAACTCATATACATTATGTCAAGTGTCAGTGCTAAAAAAAATAAATAAATAAATAAGAGAAAAAAAAGAAGAGAAAGAGAGAAACGTGAGAGACTGGTTTATTGCATTTTATTTTTTATTTATTTTTAAAAAATACTTAGGCCCAACTCTGTCACCCAGGCTGCAGGAAGTGGCTGCATCACAGCTTACTGCAATGTCAAATTCCTGCGCTGGGCGAGCTATCTTCCCACCTCAGCCTCCCTAGTCTCTGGGGCCACATGACCATGTGCTTCCACTCCCAGCTAATATTTTTAAGTTATTTTTATAGAGAAAGGGTCTGCCTGTATTGGCTAGGTTAGTCCCAGACTCCTGGCCTCAAGGGATCCATCCTTCCACCTTGGTTCCCCAGGCTCTTGGATTACAGATGTGAGCCACCACTCCTACCAAGAGATTGATTTTCTTTTAAGTGTTGTCTAGGAAGTCTCCTTTGATAGTCATATTTGAACAAAAAAGTAACTAACGTGAGAAAGCTAGTCATGAATAAACACAGGTGAACGACATTCTAAGAAGAGCTACTATAAGTGGAAAGACTCTGAGATAGAGGCAGGGACGGGAAGGGAGCTGGAGAAGAGAAGTGAAGGGAGGCTGGTGGGGGGAAGGATGGGAAAGATGGCCTGGGCCAGGTGGGACTTCATGGGCTGTTACGAGATGGGAGAGTTCAGAATACAACAGCGCTAGTTAGAAGTGTCGCCTGGCTGCTACGTGTAGGGGCAGGAAAGTGGTTGCAGTGATAATGTGCGGGAGAGGATGTGGATGGGGGCGTGTTCAGGGTCCGTGGTGGGGGAGCCAGTAACAGGTAGCTGCATTCTGGAAACATTTTAAAGATGGAAAACTAGATTTCTGGGATGAGGTGTGGAATGTGAGAGAAAGTGTTCATGAAACCTTTCTGGGGTTTTGGCCAGAGCAACTTGATAAATAGAGTTGACTTTCAGTGAGATGAGCAGCTTCACCCCTAAACTCAGAAGGGCAAGGAAAGTGCGGCCTTCTCAGCCTGGGTATGAGGCCTCCCCTGGTCTGCCTCTCCCTGTCAGCTACGCGCTCGCCCCTCTCTCATCCACACAATAAATGCAGGAGTTGAAGAAAATTTGCTGGGGTTACTTAGACCCTTTCATCTAGAGCCCATAAATGGCCACTTACACTCTGCTCTTAAAAGGGTGGCTCTAGGTAGCTCTGTTCTTGAATTTCCAGACTTCCCCAGTGGTTCTCAAACCTTCCCTCTTCCCTGGACACCAGTGAAGGCGCAGGCCGTAGGTCAACATCTGAGAGGCACCTTCATCGTATTTCCTTTCTTTTCTTTCTGATTTACTTTCTCCTTTCCCATCCCTACGACAACCTCAAGAATTTTTAGTTAATCTCTAGGCAAGCTATCCTGGCTCTTCATTTACTCTTCCAAATGTATTTTTTTTTTTTTTTAATTGTTGGGGATTCATTGAGGGTACAATAAGCCAGGTTACACTGATTGCATTTGTTAGGTAAAGTCCCGCTTACAATCATGTCTTGCCCCCAGAAGGTGTGGCACACACCAAGGCCCCACCCCCTCCCTCCTTCCCTCTCTCTGCTTTTCCTTCCCCTCCCCATGACCTTAATTGTCATTAATTGTCCTTATATCAAAATTGAGTACATAGGAAGTGGAAGACATTATTCTTAGTAAAGCATCTGAAGAATGGAGAAGCATAGAAAGTTAATTTTTAAAACATGAGCTTTATTGCATGTCTACCAATTCAGAGCGAAACTCAGGACTCTAAAGACCCCTGAGTTCTAAAGGACATGTTTGATGTGGCAGATGCTGTGATGTGCCACCCAGATGTCTCTTCTGGAAGGGATTTTTCTTCTAGCCCCGGAGGTGTGGGCAGAGGCGGCCTTCAGCTCCCCAGCCACCCCCTTCCTTTCCATCCTTAGTGGCTATCCTCAAGGGCACAAACCTTAACTTTTCCTTAATAGACACCCCAAACAGTAAATTCTGTCTCAAAGCCTGACTTCTGGACTATGCTATCTGCTACATTTGGTAAATATGAATCCGAAAGCCTGATTTCATTATGTCCTCCCTCATCCTAAAAATCTTCTTAAGTCTTCATTGCTTGCAGATTCCTTTTCATGGCAGTTAATACCCTTCATGCTTTAATACCAATCTTCCTTTTCTGCCTCATTTCTCCATAAGTGGTTCTTAATCCCCAGGCCAGCAAGACCAGACAGTTTCCTATTTAACTGAGTATGTTCATGCTAGAAGCTTTTGTTTAAATGTTTCCCTGACATTAACTTACACTTCGCTTTCCTATTAAAATCCTATTGGTTTATGAAGATTCCCTTCAGGTGCTACCTGAGCCATGGGTCTTTGTCAATCCCCCAGTCTCATCTCACCTTATTCCCTTGCTGTAAGTTGTGGTTTCGGGGTCCCTGGTTCATCAAACTGAGCTCAAAAACAAAAATGTTGTCTTTTCCAGCTTTTCATTTTCCTGCATCAGTCAGCCTCGTGCCTTAGTCACGGCAGATACACAAAGCTTTCATCAAATTAGTCAATGGTACTGAAGCAGTAACTTAATAAAATGTAAGTTTGTACTGCTAGAAAAACCTCAGACACTACTATATCACTGAAACTACTACCCCCTTTTATTGCACAGATAAGAAAGCTTAAGACTGAAAGATTTGTTTAAAATTGTATAATTAATAAGTAGTAAAATGGAACCAAAACGTATTTGTATGGACTTTTAATTGAACATATATATATGTATATGTTTTTAAAATATATATATATGTATATATATAAAATACATATATATAAATATGTATTTATATATATATAAATATATATATGTATGTATATATACATATATATATGTATATATATATATATATATATTATTTTTTTTTTTTTTTTTGAGACCAGGTCTCACTTTGTCTCCCTAGGTAGGGTAACATGTTGTCATAGCTCACACACTTTCAAACTCTTAGGTTCAAATGATCCTCTTGCTTCAGCCTCCTGAGTAGCTGGGACTACAGGTGCCACAGCTCCTGGCTGTTTTTAGAGATGGGGTCTCACTCTTGCTCAGGCTGGTCTCCAACTCCTGAGCTCAAGCAATCCACTGGGCTCCACCTCCCAGAGTGCTAGGATTACAGGGTAAGCCACAGCGCTCAGCCTTATTAAACATATATTTTAATGCTCAATTTTAAAATTGGAAACATCCATTTGAAACTACTCTGAATGATACTATAATGGTGAGTGCTTGGCCTGATAGATTTGTCCAAATCCATGGAATGAACAATGCCAACGGTAAACCCTGATGTAGACTATAGACTGTGGGTGATAATGATGGGTCCAGGCTTATTAACTGCAACAAATGAAGCACTCTGGCAAGGGATGTTGATGAAAGGGGAGATTATGCATATGTGGGAGAAGGGGATATGTGGGAAATTTCCCTATGTTCTGCTCAATATTGCCATGGAACTAAAGCTATTCTAAAAAATAAAGTTGATGACAAAGTTGTTATGAGTAACTTTTAACATGGAGTTAAAGTCATATATGCAATCAATTAAATTCCACTAAGTTTTGTGTTAGGGATGTGGTCAAGACCTGGTCTGTTCTACCATTGAGGAACAAAAGGAAAAGAATGAAGCAAAGCTACTCTTGGTCATTCATTTTATTCCCCTGGCTACAAATGGTTTTACTGACACACATGCAATATGTAAATATTATGCCTTGGTTTTGGAGCCCCTAAAAGCAGATCCTATGGTAAAGATACATGTTGGATAGTTTATATCAGATGTGTACCCAGTAAACAAGGGCAGAGGAACAAGGAAATAAAGCAAGGGAAGGAAGATGGCCAGCAAAAGGAAAATTATACACTGGTTACGACACTGGATAACTGGATGTTAGTCCCAGTGGGGAACTCTGGGACCTAGCGGAGAGCAAATGCCTTCGAGTTAACCCACCTGAGGGAGTGAACTAACTGGGATATTTAAATATAATCTCCTTTTAGTTGTTGGGTCAATGCTTCTTCTGAGTTAGAGGTTTAGATTAATCTCCCAACACAACTTGCCTGCCCCACTCTTAAGGAAAAGCAGTTCTGTTGCCAGATTAAAAAAAAAAAAAAAAAAAAAATCACAGGTGCTTATAGTTGGAAGTTAGATTTTTTGGTGCTGAGTTATGTAAGTTCAGTTTCATTAGATGGAATGCTGAGGAGTAACTTGGAAAAGAAAAAATCTTTAAGCATAAAATGACACATATAAAACTTCATTTGCTTTTGCTTTTTCTTCCTGTAAAAGGATCTTGATTGCCCGATGGTTATATTGAAAGAGTGCTCTTAAAACTTTCCATTGCAAATATATCACCATTTAATCCTAGTTGGAAATGGCATCTGCTTGAGCCATCTTTTATTATTGGGACATTATCTATTAAAAAAAAAAAAAGACATCATAGACTATGAGTAATAGAGAACCCTCCAAATAATAAGGCTATAAAAATAGAAATTTTTTTGGCTTTCACATCTACGGTGCATCTTAGAATGGGTACAGGCAAAACTTACTAAATGCAGAAAACAAATGCCTACATACAGTAACTAAGAAAATGCCATGAAGGCTATGTTTAACAGTTTGATGAGAATATTTCAGATTGTATATGAAACCCGCACATTGTACTCCTTGATTGCACTAATGTACACAGCTCTGATTTAACAATAAAAATAAATAAATTAGAATAATAAAATAATAAAATAAAATACCCAGAAAAAAAAGTCAAGAAAGGAAATGCATAGTCCTGCCTGAAGAAATATCATTAACTCTGCCTAATCATACTGAGAAGTTAGGGATTTCTGTCAGTTTTCTATCTCTGGTATCTGAGAGAATGCTTATAAACTGGAAAACTGGAAACACTAAATAAATATTTTTTAAATAAATGGGGAAAAAAAAAAAAGTCCGACAGGGTGTGAATCCAGGGTTAAGGGTTATTAAATGGCATGAATTGGAACAGCACTCTCTCCTTGTGAGAGCTGCAAGCTCCTGCTCCCTGGCTGCCCCGCCAGGTACTGCTTCTGTTCTCTGTCTTAAGCTCACAGTGGTGCTGGAGTTCCAGCCAAGCCACATTCTCCTGATTGCAGAGAGGAAGCAGGGGAGGGTGGGGTGAAGAAGAGACGAAGTGTACTTCTCAGAAGCTGCACACCCTACCTCAGCCTTGTCCCATTGCCAAAAATTTAGTCACATGACCAGACCTCTGCAAGGGAGAGACGGAAAAAGGATTTTTATTCCAAGTGGCCACATGTCCAACTAAAATGGAAACTTTTCTACCTAAGAAGAAGTGGGTGGAAAGATATCTGAGACACCTGTCACTCTCTTCCATATGAGTCCAAAAACATAAAATAAGAATTAAAAAAAAAATCTCAAATAAAAAAAAATGCTGACAGAAATTTTTAGCTTGATATCAGGATAGGGGAGAAAGACTTTTGCTGAACTCAGACTTGGGTCAGAATCTTATCGACTTCTAGGGGAGTGCGTGTGTGTATGTGTGTGGTGTGGTGTATATACGTCTGTGAATGTGTGTAAGTTAGACCCTTAAGAGGAGTCCTTTCTTTTTGATACCAGCCATGTTATAGAGGTGGTCATACAATTTTATCCTGTGTGAACAAAAAATTACATAAACAAGGATTATGAGCGTGTAGGGAAATGTTTTCAAACATGAAATTGTTTTTTTAGGTCTCATTTGTCATTCAGCATGGTATTCCAACTCATGCCATATAGTTGACTCCTGAATCTGAGATAATAGTATCATAAGAATTTTTAAGCCTTATAATGACTAGAAGCATGAATGATCCTTCACAAAAATGGAATGAAAGAGTTTTGAAAGAGAATAGGAGGGACACTTTCAAGGGAGGCTTTTCTACCACCATAAGAAACAAACCCCGGGAAAAATAGACCATTGGCATTGTTATTGCTCATAGATTCACAGGCAGATTTCACGGTTAAAAATAAAACCATCGGTCTCTTGACAGGAAAGATGGGCAGATACCAAAAAATTTGTGATTCTCCTTGGATGATTGTGATGGATGATCAGAGACACAGCTTTTCATATTGATCGGCCTCATCTTTCTGGAGACTAGAAATGGAATCCATCTGGATGTTTGCTAAAAGACGGCAGATGGAGCTGTACCACGTGACGCAGAACAGTTCCATCATAATCCACCAATAGTGTTCTTTATAAGAATTATGTTACTGGCGACCTGAAAGATAATTTTCCTCTCATGGTTAGCTCCAGATTTGTTATGGCTGTGTATTCCCCATTTTAGAAGGGAGTTTCTTAAATATCCTCTGTATTTTCCTTTTATTTATTTATTTTTTTAATTTGGAAAACATGGAGAGACCAGCTATCATGACTTTGTATCTGGAAACATTCTGAAGCAATTCATTAAAGACTCATTTGTAGGTACCCTGAAAATAAGTGTATATTAAAGAGCAGCAACAGTAATTTGTCTTAAGCGAATTGTGCAAAGCAAAGCAGATGGCATGTCTCAGTTGTATTGTGCACAAAAGGTGAAGATACTTGGCTTCACTTAACCTGCAGCTAGCTTCTTCCTCAAATCTTAATCCTCGTAGACCCCAAATCTGTATTTACAGCAGTCTTGAGGACCCAGTTAGCATTTTTTCCTTTGTTATGTCTCTTATTATCATCTGGTTTTGTCTTCAGCACCTTTAATGTTGATTAAACCACTCCTCTATTTTTTTTGACTTCCATTTTCATTGTACATTTTATACACTTACCAAATAGGTCAGTTATCCACTATCATTTTTTTCTAGGTTTCCAAGTTAGTTCCCTCCAAGTCCTACAAGGGAGTATTTTTTTATCCACCATATTTCCCATTTCCCCCAAGATGCTTATTTCCACTCAGGCCCCCACTCACTTCACAAAGACCTTCAAGTCTTTCTTTTGACACTTCTTTCCCGTGCTATATGAAAAGGCCATATTAAATTTCAATTATTCAACAAACAGAAATTTGCCACCTCTTAGTTACATATTTCAATTTCAAGGGGACAGAGAAGCATGAGATAATTCCATTGCAATAAAGTCACTATTAGATGATTACAAATACACATAAAACCCGGAAATTGGTAAAAAAAAAAAAAAAATAGAGCTTTACTTTTTTCATTGAATTTCACATCTTTCTCTTCAGGTTTCATCTTGGGTGGGTGTTAGGTGGATTTCTTCATCCACACTTTGTTTCTGGCCCCTGGACCACCCACCACCAGGGTTTCATCTCCCCAACAGTATGGTCCCTCTAGTCCTCTATCCAGCCTATAGAGATGCAAAATCTTATCAGGTCATTCAGAGACTGTGAAGCATCTGGAGATGGCTTCAAGTCCACTGGTTCTCTCCCAGAAAAATGCCTCCAAATTCAATGTTCTCCTATTAATATAGATCAACTCTTAACACATAGCTTAAGGACTATTTTATGCTATGGAAAGAAAGGGAGAGAGGGAAACAAACTCCCCCCACTCCCCAGGATGCTTTAGAGATATATACAAGAATGACCATATCTATTACACCCTATACATCTGCAGGCATATAATTTACTCTATTTACTCTTTCTAGCACTGGATAATCTGCTTTATTTTTACCCTGTTACCACATTACTGGGGAATGTCAGAGACACATTTCTGTTCTGTAATCTCACCGACATCAGGTTAGGGCACAATGGCAATCCTATTACATGGAAACATATACATGATCCCCCGCCCCCGTGCGTCTTTTTCGTTTCCTCAGAAGCAATGTTCTTTTTCCTCGCAAAAACTTCCTACGGTATTCCTTGTTACAGTAATACATGTAACATTAGCAGGAATGCATTCATTGTCTTATCTTCTCTTCCATTTTTTCAGCAGATAATAGGTACAAATTACAAGGAATAGAAGAGCCATCCAAGAAAGACGAAGGCCTTGGCATCTGAAAGAATGCCAGGTGGATAATGAGCCTAACTTTAATAAAGTGACATAAATGCAAAAATTACCTCAATAGAAAGTGAAATCAAATTAGCCTGGAAGCCTGTAGAAGAGAGACTTAACTTCAAACAGGATGTTTGGGAACTTTTCAGAGAAAGTGACTCTGAACCTGAGGATGGACACGGGTAGGAGGTATTAACCAGCAAGGGGTCAGGAGAGGGTAAGAGGGCAGGGAAGAATTTTTCTAAAAAGCAAACATCCCTTGGGTCAAGGGAGTAAGAAATTTAGAGGAATTGAATGTAAGAAGGGCTAGATGGCTGAAAAGCTAAAATCAAGACAAAGTCGGGTTTAAGAGGAGACTGAAGATGTGGGGTGTAGGGGAAGACTAGATCATATGAAATCTTGCAGACTGTGTTAAGTAGCATTGGCTGGAATGTAAGACAGATGGAGAACCAGAGAGAGGTTTTAAGCAGAGTGTGGGATGTGAAAAATTAGACTTTGAAAAGTTTTCTTGGGAATGGTAAGTGGAGAAAGGACTGGGAGAGGACAAGAATGGATGCAGAGGACCAGGTAGAAGCCTCGTGCAAGCATCTAGATGCAGGAACAGGTAGCTTGGTCTGTGTCGTGCAAATGGAGATGGAGAGAAATAGACTTGAGAAATACTGAGAGAATAAGTCAATAGAACTTGATGATTTGAATGTAAGATATAAGGAAGAGGGGATTGTCAAGGATAATTTTAGGGTTTCTACTTTAGGGATTGAGTAGATGGTAGTTTAACAGGATGTTGTTTTCAGAGAAGATATAGTACATGTTGGTAGATTTATTTTTCTTTAATTCTGGAAAAGGATTTGGATTCTTTCTCAGTGTTAGGTTCAATTCTCAGAGAAAACCCTGAGACAAAGATTTGAAAACAAAGCATTGTTCTGGGGAAGTAAATATGGAAAACAAGTAGGAAAAGGAAAGGAAGAGAGAAATAAAAAAGAGAAGAAAAGGGGTGGCGCCTGTGGCTCGAAGGAGTAGGGCGCCAGCCCCATATGTCGGTTCAAACCTAGCCCCGGCCAAAAAAACTGAAAAAAAAAAAAGAAAGAAAAAGAAAAGAAAGAGAAGAGAAGGAATCTAATACCTGTTGACAAACAGGTTACACTCTGGGTAGCTGTGGCTCATCCCACTGCTGACTTCCAGAAGATGGAATATATCATGCTTTTTGGTTATCTTACCTGGGAATAGTGAATATGGAATATTTATGGTAAATTATATTTATTATTGGTTGAAGAACTCTCCTGGGAGTGTTGTACTAATTCATGGTACTTATGGCTCATTCTGTGTTCCAGCCAGTGATGCCGTAGATGGCAGGGAAAGCCTCAGGCTTTCTCAGTAAGACATCAGAGGACATCGGAAAGGTAACAATGAGGAAATGCTGGCACAGTGTGCACAGCGTCTGTCATCTTCTAATTCCCTCCTTTGATGTTTTTATTTATTTATTTTTCCTTTTCATGTCAGACAGGTCATGTGCCAACTCGTAACGAAATCAGTGGGAGGCACATCTCACCATGCGCATAAAACCCAATCATCATGCTTATGTACTGCGAAAGCATCAGCCTCCTTTGAAATTTTTAATTTTACTGTTTTCTCTAAGTTTACCCAATCTTGATACTTTGTCCTTTTCAATTCCTGCTCTGTATTTCAATTTTCTTTTATTGCTACATTTCAACTAAACCTTGAATCCACAAATTCTTTGATCTTCGAGTCCATGTGGTACTTTCTCTACCACTGCACACCCATAACTTCATATCTTTATTATAGGAAGACAGTAATATATTACAAAACCATGCAGATTCAGGGTTCTGTGCCAGTTGTGAAGGAAAGCTACAAAATACTGGCCACAATGAAACAACACTGTAAATAATGTTAACTTAAAAAATGCTCAAACATATCAATACATTTGCTCTCACACTGGAAAGAGACAGGAAGTTGGGTGCCTTAGGGCCCTAAAATCAAAATTATTCCTTCTTTGATTAGTGACTTGTATGATGGAGTAAAGAACACATTTTAAAGCATCTGCTGATATTGCCAAGTCGGCTGCAACTGCCAACACTTTGGAAAACTAAAATGCCACATCCACTATATAACTGAGCATAGACTAGCTGCTTCATGAATATTTGGTGGTTGGAGGATTAAAATCTGGTACAATCTTTGTAGACATTCTTCATACACCTAAGCCAAAGCTTTCTGCTATCTTGGGACTCCATCTAGACCCTCTTCTTTGAGGACAACGTGATGTCCAAGTTTACTAAATTCAAAGACCTCTGATTTTGGCCTCCTCCACTTTCTCCACCGGGGGGATTTCTGCATTAACCCATGATTCTTTCTTGCTAAACCACACTCTCTTTTTCTTCCATCAACTGTCTTCTCTCATCCTTCTCTTCGTTAAGCTTTTCCTCATCATTTGTCATCTTTCTGGCTGGAAATCTGCACAGGTGACTCCTAGATTAAAAACTCCTCTGCTTTTCATCAGAGTATTCCTCATAGCCTCTGAACGCTGCTCTGGAGCATACTAGCCTCCACTCACCTCCACTTCCTGACAATTCATTTGTTTTCTAATCCCTCTGGCCTTACAGAGAGCTGCATGGAAGAACTCTGGCTTGCAGCCTTTTCGATTGCGCTCCTGATGCTGGTCTGGCTGCAGTCACCGGGGGAAGTAGAGTAGGCAGCACTTTGCAATGTCTCTTCTTACCCCAGTGTTTCTTGAAAATCTCCATTGCCCTTTTCCCACTGGTTCAGAGACCTTCATCTTCAACTCTTTCTCTAATACATTTGGAGTTTCTCCCAAAATTTTCTCCTGTCTTGGCCCTTTCCCTGCCCCCTTCCCCCTTCTCTTCCCTTCCCTTCCCTTCCCTTCCCTTCCCGTCCCATCCCGTCCCTTCCCTTCCCTTCCCTTCACTTTCCTTTCCTTTCCTTAAGTTCTCTCTCTCAAGGAGCTCTTCTGCCCTGGCAGGCCCCACTATGACTCCAGACTCAGTCTCACTTCTCTGTAAGCCTTTCCCCCACCCATGCTTGTTTTTCACCTGTTATCCCTCAGTGTTGGCCCCTGTGCAATTCACAGTCGATGTTAGACAGGCTGTGTTTCTTGTACCTTGGGCTTTCTTTCCTCTATACCTTTGCAGTTTCAGCTATCTACAGTGCCCTTTTTGCCCTTCCTCCAGTATCCACTTTCCTAATCCTGTGCATTCAGAAAATCCCAACATGATAGCTGTCTTCTTCACAAAAGCTGTCTATATACCCTCAGAAGGGATCTACCCTCATACTGCATCATCTGAACTTCTCCCTGTGTAGAAGCCATGTGGTTATGGGACATCTTCCCATACCCCAGCCTGTTCCAGCATCCTCAAGTGATCCAAATTCCATCAGATAAATATACTAGAGGAGGTGATAAAAAAAATGCACAGCACACTTGGGAACTGATTTCTGGAGTTATGCCAGAGCACACACCTCTCCTACCTCTTCTCCCATGTTCTTGTTCTCCCATCTCCTGCTTTCTTTCTTTTTTCCTTTCTTGTTCTTCTTTTTTTAAAGACAGGGTCTTGCTCTATTGCCCAGGATGTAGTGTCATGGCACTATATCCAGGCATCATCATGACTCACTGTGACCTCAGACTCCTAGGCTCAAGAGATCCTCCTGCCTCAGCCTCCTGAGGATGCAAAATTACAGATGTGAGCCACCACATCTGGCTAATTTTCTAGATATGGGGTCTCATTCTTGCTCAGGTTGGTCTCAAACTCCTGGCCTCAAGCAATCCTCCTACCTTGCCTCTTAACGTGGTAAGTGACAGGTGTGAGCCACCACACTTAGCCCCATCTGTTGCTTTCTAATCCCCACTTATTTTATCATGAGCTCCTTTGACCTGCTTGCTGCCGATGTTTCACTTTCATACTTCATTTGGACTTGCTTATCTACTAATTTTGGATAATATTTATATTACTAACCAGAATAACGAGCCACAGACTCTCCAAACCCCATCTCAGGACTCTTTTAGATTCCAAATCAGGATGGAGCAGACATGTTGAGGAGACTGAAATTCGGTCTTAAAGTCAGGTACCAAATCCTGTACATTTTTATTATGTCCATTAAGGCTGATAAGAATCTTCAATGGTGACAGTTCAAAATGAAATGTTAATTAATACATTAATTTATTTCCATAATAAATGAAGAAATGAGATTTAGAATAGGATGTTTTGAAGGGCATAATGGGAAGAAATGTATTGATAAATGCTTTAAGAAATCATGGGAGAAAACAACTTCTGTAGAGGATCTGCACAACTAAGGAAATTGGATGCCTGCAGTGTACTGGGAAGCCGTATAGCTTAGTGATTAGCTGTGAATGTTTGGAGTTCAAATCCTGACTCCATTGTCTATTCGTGATTTGTAATTTATTTGTGCTTTGTTTCTTTAATTGTGCTTAATACCATACATGTAAAGTTGACATGGAGGGTAAATGACATAGTATCTAGTATTAGATAATACTTGATACACATTAAATACTCAGCAAATGTTAATTATTATCTTCAAAAGGAGGAGAGTCTTGAAAGAGGCATACAGCATCTAAGGAGAGTAAGAGTGCTTTCTTTATAAGTGGACAAGAAGTGGACTTGTTTAAGGTCTTCCTAATAACCTTAATAAGGTGGAACAACATTGTTTAAAATAGATCAGATGACTAATGTGTTACTTAAAGGACCGAGGCTCTTGCCATGATGTTAGGTAATTTGCTCAAGGTCACACTGATAGTAACAGGCAGGGTAGTTATTGTATCAGTGTGTTCACTGTCTAGGTTTTTGAAGTCAAGCGGATGGAAAAATGTGTATCAGGAGTGCAGGATGTTTATGGTCAGGACTAAGAGTGTCACTCATAGCCTTTACTCACATGTCATTGGCCAGAACTCATCACATGACTTCAGCCGACTACAGAGGAGTCTGGGAGAAGTAACTAAACTGTGAGCTAAGAAAGGAAAGGAGAAATGAACAGAAGTGAGTACTCGTTCTTTTGGCCACCTGAGCATTTTGCATGCACCTGCCCTCAGGAATTAAGGGACCCTTTTCAGAGCATAATCCTCAGAAGAAGCAGCAAACTCAAGGACATTTTCATGGCTATGGCCACATCCTCCATCAAGGTCCCTCCTCTTATCTATCTTATCTACTCATACAGGGACACCTGGGGTTCACAGATACTGAGTATCAAAGAGTATAGAAACATGACCACTTTAATTAGTTGACAGATGATTACAGAAGGCCCTTTATATGTATGCCCTGGGCTAAAGTATGCAAGGAAATATACCCAGATCCACCTAAGTTTTCTGACCACAAATCTGAGAGTGTACCTGAGTAACAAGTATTCAAAAGAATGAAGTGAAACAACATATGCTTTCTTTTTCTCATTTAATGTTCTTGGACATGTCAAATAATGTTCTCTCCTAAATAGCTTTTAACTATTTTTGACACAATCCTAATATTTTTAAGGCTATTGCTTTGTCTTAAACTGATACAAAGTTTTACAATAATGTAAACCATGTAATCATATTTTAATAGTAGTATATTTAAATCTAAATTCCAAAACTCAAATCTGTGAGTGCTTTGGCTTTCATTTTGAATCATGATATCAAGGCCAACATTCATTTCGAGGAACATCATTTTCATATTCAAAATAACAATTAACATACATGTTGTAAGGGTTATACATGTGTATCACACTTTGTTTCTATAATCACCCAGTAATGTAGGTATTATCTCCATTTTAAAGATGAAGAGTCATCTCTCAGAGATGTTAGGGAATTTGCTCAAGGTCACACTGATAGTAACAGGCAGGGTAGTTACTGTACCTGAGACAATCTTGTTCCAGGGTCTATGCATTAAACCAATTCAAGTTGTAGCTCTTTTCTTCACCCCCACCAAGATTTGAAATTAATTAAATAAAACAGAGAATGTTAGGTTCAATGGAGATATTTTATTCCTTTTGCTTTCTTTTTGAAATGTTCTATAAATTTATAATATTTGAGCATAAAATATATTACACAAAATATTCTAGTAAAAATAGAATGAAAACTCTTTTTGGATTAATAAAAATGCTTATACCATCCATCTAAGTCACTCTGCGAAAGAAAATGTGCTCAAACTTTTTTCTTTATTCTTGGTAAACAAATTAACATCTGTTTTCCCAAACAGGGAAGCTTAGCCAGCCATGACCCTTCTCAACAAATATATTCTGGAAGGTTTTAAAAATATAATTTTTGGAGGTTTCAGAGAAGACGACTAAACAGCTGGCAGTGCCTAACGAGACTTTTCTTTTCTCCTTTTCACTCTCATTAAAATATTCTCTTTTAAAGAATCACTCAGATGAATACAAAAGGAAAGAAGCAAAATACAGAAAAGTCAGGAGAAACACAAGTTTGCAGTTCTGGAAATGGCAAGATAACATACATGAGATTTGATTTTCCTAGAGAAATGGATAATTTGAGTAACTCCATTACGTATTTTACCCACTACTAGGCAAGGTCATTAGGAAATAAACCCTGAGTCCTTAAGACAAGACAGTCCTCCTGGCTAAGAGGATAAACAGTTATATTGTGAGATATTGAAGGGCCTGAGCTGTTGCTGATGGAAGATTTCTGTAATTGGGCTGGGTTAGATATATACAGTGCCATGGTAAATAAATAAATATAAATCTAAAATATATATCTGAAGAAGTAATTTAAGGCAGGATCTATCATATTCTTTGAAAAATGAATGAAGAATGAGCCACATCAAGGGACATGGTCATGTTGTGGTTGACGTGGGGAAGAAATGCAAGAAAACACGAGGGCGCCAGGGAAATTTGAGGGCAATAGATATGTTAACTGCCTTGATTATGGGGATTATCTCCTGGTGTGTGTGTGTGAGAGAGAAAACCTATCGAATTATGTACTTTAAATGGGGGACATTTGTTGTATGACAATTATACTTCAGTCAGACTGTGATCTCTAGGCCACTTCCCACAGGAATATGAGATTTTGTGCTCACTTTAGCAGCACAGCTACTAAAGTTGGAACGATACAGGAATACGTGATTTTAGCAATTCCTGAGACATTCCCAGGAGACCTAGGAAAACGCCTCCTGTCCAGGCCTCAGAAAAGGAAACAACCTTTCTTCCACAAATAGCTTGTGAATGTTAGGTGTGATGCCAGGCATTGAAAATTGAAAGAAAATATATATTTTAAGATAAAAGGTTATATGTTAAAATCCAGAAACAAAATCTAAAGACATACAATGACCACCTCTTTATGTTGACTTAATTTTCATAGACCAGACATGCACCACGTATGCACTGTCAGTTGAGTAAGACAGTTCTTTATGTTGGCCACCTCCATATGTTGACCAGTTTGTTACAGTCCCTTGGCTAGTCAACTTGCAGAGGTTCTATTGTATCTGCAGTATACGTAAGACAGATCTGAAGCATAATAACAAAAGGGACAAAAGAATGGGAAAATTAGAGTGGTGCCTGTGGCTCAAAGGAGTAGGGTGCCATCCCCATGTGCCAGAGGTGGTGGGACCCAGCCCCAACAAGAAACTGCAAAAAAAAAAAAAAAAAAAAAGAATGGGAAAATTTATTCTAATCTAAATCAAATAACAGAGCTCACTGTCTTTTTTTTTTATTTTCATGTTGGAGGATTTTAATGACATTTAGGATATTCTTGCCACCATAACATGCAATCAGTGCATTCCCTACATGGCTCTATTACGGCAATGAATCACTTGATGAGGGAGATCATACGACATAAACAACACATGTCTGCTGTATGTAGATGCATACAGCTTTTCACTTTTATAATGAAGCAGCACCAGAGTTAATAAAACTGCTTGGTTACTCCACCAGCTTTCATTGTGACAACGTGTTACTCCTGTGCCATTTCCTACAAGCTTTTTGATGTAAATCACTAATATCAATACTGGGAGTTTTATAACCATTTATAACTTACAGCTGTGTACATCTAGGTTTGAGATGAACAGGTACAGCATAACAAATCACACAAAGGCATAACACCGATGCGCGTACCTAGGTGGACTCCCACAGAGGCAGCACTCGGTCACTCAGGTCCAGGCCTTCTTCATGGTGGTCATCCCCATTCACTTTGGATTCTCTCAGTGGATCGCCCATTCCCTTTGCTTCAGGGGAACCAGCTTCTATTGGTTTCTTCTCTTCTTTTTTCTCTTTCTCACTGTCATATAATGACAGTTTCTCATCATCATAATCCCTTGTAATCATTCTCTGGTTTTCTCTCCTGGTCTGATTTCTTGTCTTCTTCTTCTGGCTTGTGTATCGTTCTCTTCCAGCTCTACTTATCTCCTTGTCTTTATCTTTCTTCTCCTTTTACGACTCCTAGGGGATGGTGAATGGGACAGAGGACATCTCTGCTTGCACTTCTAGAACATCTGACTGTGCTGTAACTCTTTAGTCATGTTTTGGAATGTCTTTTCCTTTCCTTCTTCTTCTTCTTCTTCTTTTTTTTTTTTTTTTTTTTTTTTTTTTTGTGTATTGTTTTTTATGTGCTCCATGACCAACTGCCACTATCGCGGGAAATTTATATTATCAGTCTTGA
>CAUYPK010001532.1:0-15607 GCA_963574355.1 Loris lydekkerianus
TGTCTACATACAATAACTAAGAAAATGCCATGAAGGCTATGTTGAACAGTTTGATGAGAATATTTCAGATTGTATATGAAACCAGCACATTGTACCCCTTGATTGCACAAATGTACACAGCTATGATTTAACAATAAAAAAAAGTAAAAAAAATAAATAAATTCTGGCATAAAAAAAAAAAAACACAAAAAAACATCAAAATTGCTTTCAGGGCGGATCAGACAGATAATGTAATAAAAACAGGGCTGGACTGTTCAGTTCCTGGATCTACTTGAGCTCAAAGTCACGAACTAGCTAACAAGTGAAAGAAAGGCATTTTTAAAAGGCTCATCTTCCAGAGAGCCCCATGGTAATTTTAAGGCAGATTTCCCCTCTAGACCTTATGAAGTCAATTTATGAAAATTGAATTGGAGTCCTGAATCACTTCATAAATTTTAACTAAAAACAATGTACTCCCACTTGAAATATTTTATGGACTCTGCCTCTCTGGGCTTCAGATCTTTAGAAGTGAATTTTTGGAGGCATTCAGAAACCTAAAAAAACATAAGCATGCACTTAAACCTTCTTTTTAAATTACTGACTCGCCCTGTAGCTAGAGAAGAAAAATGTAAACAAAGCAAATTGAGACTAAGGAAGAAAAAAGTACTTAAGGCAAATTTACAGAGGAACAGGAAAAGCAAGGTGAAAATAGCTTCTGAGTAATAGCTTATAGAGAAAGAGCTAAGTCAGAATAGACTTCTCTGCATGAGGTGAAGGGATTTCAGAGCAACATATGCCCCCCAAACTTTGGAAATAAATGCGCAAATGGAAAAAGTGGCTCAGTATAAAGAGTATGGATTTTGAAGTCACAGTGTCCAGATTTCAACTCTGCCATTTATTAGCTATGTGACCTCAAGCAAATTACTTAAAACTTTAAGTCAAGATTCTCCCAATTGTAAAGTGAATTTCTAATTCTCTACTTAAGGGTGTTTTAAAGACAAAATGTGATAATATATTGAAATTATCTTTTCCATTACCTATGTCTTTTACACTGCAGCCACAAATTTAATTTTCATTTCTCTATTTCTTGTCCCATCTGTTCAAGTATGGTGATAGATATGGTAGATGAGAGTGAAACTAAAATACATAAATATATTGAAAAATACATATTATACACACACAATGCCATAAATATACAGAAGTGAAGCAGAAATGTTCTGTTCACTAGAACATGAGCATTGGAATTAGATCATTTCCATCTGAATCTTGAATCTACCACTCACTGTATAATCTTGGGCAAGTTATTTCACAGCTCTGTGTCTCAGTTTCTTCACCTATAAAGAAAAGGGAAATGACATTTTCTATCACATAAAATTGTAGTGAGGGCTTTAAAAGCTAATAAAAGGTAAATAGTTAGCACTGAAAAGGTTCTCAGTAAATGATCCATGTGATTATAGAGACGATGATGCCCTAAGCTCATAATAGTACATGCACAGCACTCCAGTTTCTGTGTGTATTCATGCATATGCCATATTTTGAAGTATCTTTGTAATAAATGCCTCCTCTTAAAAAGGCTCTATTCTATCATTATGATAAAATTTGATGTGATCTTTTCCCATGTCTTTTACCAAAGTCAAAATTTGTCTTCATGCTGTATTGTTCAGACTGCAACTTTGACAACGGTTAAGAAATTTAGCCCACATGTATTTGGCTCTGTTTCATTCCTTCTCTCCAAGATTAGCCCTTTGATATATCATTTCTGAAGCTGGCTGCTGTTTGTTGTTTTGTGATACACATTACCTAACAAGTGACATAGCTTTATTAACACCTATTCTGTTAAAGTCCTTTGTCTGGCACATATATGTAGAAAGAATTTCTTGTCTTTTGGAAGGATGCATGGGGAAGAACTCATCCCACCGCACACCCTAAACCTGAACAAAATGCCCTCAAGATTTTCTCTAAGAAGTTGTTTGAGCTTAAGACTTGGGACAGTTGGGTCTAGTCTAAGCCACTTCACCAACTAATTCTGAGCCCAGGAATTCTGTTAATGAATCAATGACAAGCTAGAAGAAAACTGGCCCAGTTGCTACTTTACTCCCCACCCTAATTTCCCTCCCTTAGACTTTCCAGACCCCTACCACCTGTGTCTCCTGACTTTGTCAGTCTTCCTCACTTCAGTCACATTGGGCCACCTTTTGTTACCGTAATTTTGCTTTTCATTAGGTCCTTGGTCTCGGGAATTCCACGAATGAACCCACGGACCACAGATCAGTAGCAAGATAGAATTTTATTTAGAAAGGAATACAGAAGAACCTTAATACAGAAGGACCTTCCCATCAGTGACAGAGAAGACAAGATGTGTGTCTGCACTCTTTACCTGAAACAGCAATTGAGCTTGTTATTATTATTATTATTATTATTATTATTATTATTTTTTTTTTTTTTTCAGGTATCTTACCTCACAGCCACCTCAAACTCTTCAGTTCAAGTGACCTCTTGTCTAAGCCTCCCAAGTAGCTGGGACTGGCATCTGCCACAATGCCCAACTATTTCTTAGAGAGGGGATGAGCTCAGAGGCTCCACCTGCCTCAGCCTCCCAAGTGCTGGGATTACAGGCGTGTGCTACTACGCCCAATGGCAATTGAGATTTCTGATAAGAACTGAAACATTAATTTGGATGTTTCAGCCAGGAACTTGTGTACAGATAGCCAAGGTGGGTTGTCAATTCTTGCTTTTTCAGTAGATATTATGTGCAGCACAACACATCTACACAGGGTGATTATTTTATTTATTTAATTAGTTATTTATTTTTTATTAAATCATAGCTGTGTGCATTAATGCAATCATGGGGCACCATTCACTAATTTTATAAACTGTTTGACACATTTTCATCACATTGGTGAATATAGCCTTCCTGACATTTTCTTAGTTATTGTGTTAAGACATTTATATACTACATTTACTAAGTTTCACATGTACCCTTGTAAGATACACCGCAGATGTAATCCCACCAATTATCCTCCGTCTGTCCACCTTCCTCCCTCCCTCCCCTCCGTCTCCCCTTTCCACATATTCTTAGGTTATAACTAGGTTATAGCTTTCATATGAAAGCCATAAATTAGTTTCATAGTAAGGCTTAGTACATTGGATACTTTTTCTTCCATTCTTGAGATACTTTACTAAGAAGAATATGTTCCAGCTAGATCCATGTAAACATGAAAGAGGTAAAGTCTCCATCTTTCTTTAAGGCTTCATAATAGTCCATGGTGTACATATACCACAATTTATTAATCCATTCGTGGATCGATGGGCACTTGGGCCATTTCCATGACTTAGCAATTATGAATTGGGCTGCAATAAACATTCTGGTACAAATATCTTTGTTATAATGTGATTTTTGGTCTTCTGCATATATACCTAGAAGAGGAATTATAGGATTGAATGGTAGATCTATTTTTAGATCTCTAAGTGTTCTCCAAACATTTTTTCAAAAGGAATGTGTTAATTTATATTCCCACCAGCGGTGTAAAGTGTTCCCTTTTCTCCACATCCACGCCAACATCTCTGGTCTTGGAATTTTGTGATATGGATAATCTTACTGGATTTAGGTGATATCTCAAAGTAGGGTAATTATTTTAATAAACATTTCATAACTAAGGCACATTCTCAACATAAGGGACCCTACCTGCCTACTCTGCAAAACACAAGGAACATGCGGGAAACCTCGTCAAGAGGAGGGTGGTGCCACTGCTCTTGTGAGATATGCAGCTCTCTGACGCCTATAAAGGCGCCCCGGTGCTGTCATTCCTGTTTTGCGCTGCCGTCATTCCTGTTTTGCGCTGCCGTGGGCCGTTTGCTGTCGGTGGATTGGATCCTTGCACCTACCGCCATGCTGGACAACCCAGCTTGCACTGAAGCAACTGCTGAAAAAGGAAGACATGTTTGTGAGTATTGAATCCCACTTGAGCTATTGTTTTCCTTCTCCTGAAAAAAATGGCACTTTCTAAGGGGGAGCTGGATGACCTGAAACCATGGATAGAGAAGACAGGAAAGAGAACTGAACTGAACTGTGTGGGGAAAGGCATGGACAAGAAGAAGGCAGTCGACCATCTGAAACCTTTTCTTGATGATTATACTCTCTGATTTGTGGACAAACTATTTGAGGCTGTGTAGGAGGGCTGAAGCTCTAGGCATTCCAAGTCTAGCAGTGACAGGAGCAGAAAACAAGAGCTAAAGGAGGTGTTTGGTGATGACTCTGAGATTTTCAAAGAACCTTTGGGAGTAAAAAAGTGACAAATACCCATTTTGAGGAGGTGGAAGAAGAGCCAGAGGTGATCCCTGGTCCTCCATCAGAGAGCCAGGGCATGCTGACTAAGCTCCAGATCAAACAGTTGATGGAAGCATCAACATGACAAATTGAGAGAAAAACAACTGAGCTTCATTAGCCCCCCCTACACCTCAACCAAAGACTCCTTCTTCCTTCCAACCAGAGCGACTTCCAATTGGCAACACTATTCAGCCCTCCCAGGCTGCCGCTTTCATGAAGGATGCCATTGAGAAAGGAAGGAAAGCAGCTGAACTACAAGCTGGAATCCAAGCCCAGCTGGCACTGAAGCCAGGACTCATTGGCAATGCCAATGAGGTGGGCCTGGCTAATCTCCATGCCATGGGCATTGCTCCCCAGAAGATGGAGTTAAAAGATCAAACTAAACCTACACCACTGATCTTAGATAAACAAGGTTGCACTGTAGATGCAACAGGCAAGGAGATTGAGCTGACACATCACATGCCTACTTTTAAGGCCAATATTTGTGTTGTGAAAAGAGAACAATTCAAGCAATAATTAAAAGAAAAGTCCAATATGTTTTTTGACCCCTGAATTTCAATTGCCCCTTCCCAACGCCAGGGATGAACTTTTAAATTCCATGATGAAGGGAAATTTGAGAAGATTGCTCAGTGATTACAGACTTAACTGGAGAAGCTGCTGGCAGAGGTCTTATAGGCAGCTCAAAAAGCAGGGATCCATACTTCAAGTAGGCTTGCCCTCATTGCTCCTAAAAAGGAGACATCCCTGAAGTTGAGCGGTGTGACTCTTGCATCATTCCCAATGGCTTTGACCTTATAGAGGAAAATCCCAAGAGACAGTATTTTGGAGTAACAAATCTTGTTGAACATCCATCCCAGCTTAATCCTCCAGTTGACAATGACACACCAGTTTCTCTGGGGGTATGTCTTACCAACAAATAACAGAAGAAACCTTGGAGGCAGATGAGGAGAGAAGCACAGAAAGAACTACAAGAGAATGTCAGGCTGGCCTGTTGCCTCCTCCAGACCCCACAGTGAGAATTTCTAATCTGATGTGAGTATTAGGCACAGAAGCTGTTCAAGACCCCACAAAGGGAGAAGCCCATGTCAAAGCTCAGATGGCAAAAAGACAGAAAGCACAGGAAGAGGCCAATGCTGCCTGAAAACTTATAGCAGAACATAGAAAGGTCAAGAAAATTAGACAGCTTAAAGAAGACATTTCACAGGGGCTACACATATCTGTGTATAGAGTTTGAAATTTGAGCGACCCAGCCAAGAAGTTCAAGATTGAGGCCAATGCTGGGCAACTGACAAGAGTGGTGGTACTGCACCAAGATGTCAATGTGGTAGTAGTGGAAGGGGGCCCCAAAGCCCAGAAGAAATTTAAGCATCTTATTCTGCATCAGATAAAGTGGGATGAACAAACATCTAACATGAAGGGAGATGATGATGAGGAATCTGATGAGGAAGCTCTTGAAGAAAACCGACAAATGTGTACTAGTCTGGGAGGATGCAGCCTAAGACTGGAGCTTTGGAGAGATGAAGTTCAAACAGTGCCCTGCAGAGAACATGACTCATGAGCATTTCAAAAAGCATGGGGCTGAACACTACTGGGTCCTTGCACTGAGTGAATCTGTGTTAGAGTCTACTGACTGAAACTACTGTGAGCCCTTTGTCTCCCTCCATGCGTTGTCTCTTCAGTCCTCTCCCTTATTCTACTTCCCAGCCCACCCCCAATTTTGTGTGTGATCTCAGAACTGTGCCATGTAGACATCGGGACAAAGGGAGAATACCCTACTCCCTTCCCCAGTCAGCCTGGTGTTTCCCTTTATCCCCCTATGTTCATATGATTAAATTATTTAAAAAGAAAAGAAAAGATTTCTGTTTACATCTTTTGTTATCTCTTGATGAGGTTGTTCATGTTTTTCTTGCTGATCTGTTTGAGTTCTTTGTATATCTGTTTATTAATTAGCCTTTTGTCAATACACAGTTTTTCAGTATTTTTTCCTATTCTCTATGTCATCTGTTTACTCTGTTTATTATTTCCTTTGACACACAGAAACTTTAAAATAAATGGGACCCAGCTTTGTTACTTTTACTCAGTATTGTTTTGGCTTCTCAGGCTCCTTTTGGTTCCATGTGAATCCTAGGATTGTTTTTTTCTAATTCTGGGAACAATGATGTTGGTATTTTGGTATGAATTCCATTGAATCTGTAGGTTGATTTGGGCAGTAGTGTCACTTTAACAATATTGATTCTTCCAATCCATGAGCGTGAAATGTTTTTTCTATTTATTTGTGTCATCTAGGACTTCTTTCATCAGTGCTTTGTAGTTTTCTCATAGAGATATTTCAACTCCTTGGTTTTCTATTTTATCTTATTTTATTTTATTTTACTTTATTTTGCATCATTTTTAATGGAATTGTGTTCTTGATTTGGTTCTCACCTTGGTTGTTAGGGGTATATGGAAATGTTACTGATTTACATATATACATTGATTTTATGGTCTTCATCATTATTGATTTTTCACAACTGCCATTTGGTATCAATTAGAATAGGCTTAAATACATAACTCAAGATGTAGGATGACCGAAGCATAGTACTAGACAGGTAAAAAGAGCCCGAGTCACTTCTCCTCCTTGTGGCAATTCAAAGATCTAGGTTAATGGAGGCTCTGTCATCTTTAACACATGGCTTCTATGTGAATCTGTCCCTTTCAGTAAATCAGAAGGGGGAGAGGTCACGGAGAAACACATGTGCAATTTGTTTATGGTCCTGCCCTGGAAAAATTCTTCTCACTTCTGCTAACATTCTGCTGGCCAGAGCAGTCACATGGCTCTACCTAACTGCAAGGTGATGCTGGGAAATGTAGTCCCTGACTGGGCAGCTACTTCCTGTTGCAACTTAATACTAAGGAAAGAATAGCATGGATTTTTTATTATTATTATTATTAGTGATTAATTAGCCATTTTTTGTTACCTTATAAATCTCTTTGATACCTTTTTTAATTTGCAGCTTGGAATGTATTATATTTAACTTAGTATACTTGTAAAGTAATCAAAACACTTGCTCAACAATATAATTCAAGACTCAACAAATGAAATTCAAGACTAATTAAAGATATTATAATTAATATTAATAGATGATTTCAGGACATGCTCATGGAAATAATATTCAGGGCTTGTGGTGCTTCTGAATTGAATTGATTCTTTTTTTGCTACCCAATCATTATTTTAGGAATTGTAGAAAGAGCTTTGGCAGTATATGACAACATGTGATAGAAGCTTTTCCCAGTGGGTTGCACTGGCAAACATGACAGGTCTGGTTGCCACAGCACTTCCATTTAATGAAAAATTTGCTTCATTAACTCTCCTTCAACTGTAGGGTGGTATGAGACTTGAACAAAGGGGTATTTCAGTTCTTAGAATCTGTAGAGGCATCTTGGCTAAAGATACAGAATTGGCTAAAGATACAAAAAAAAAAAAAAGTACATAGAGAGTTTACTCAAAGCCAAGTATTGTGGACACTGAGATGCAGAAGAGAACATTCCAGCCAAAAGCATGACTTTGAGGGCAGGGATGCAAGTTTTAGAGAAGCCATAGGGGGAGAAGACTCAAGACAGATGATTAGAGACATCAGATGCCTGTTCTTCCTAGAAAGAAGGACCAAAATTGCAAATAGATAGTGAAACCTTTAAAGGAACATTAAGGAAAGAACACTACAGCCCAACAGAGAACTCACAGTAAAAACCTGGGGTGCAGAAAAGCAAGGAAGTGAGAGGCTAACTCAGTGGAGGTCTGTGAGGAGCCTGTGGGTCTCAGTATTCCAGGGAAAAGGTAAGAGGGAGTGACCCTCACCCCTGCTATGGATTGCTGGGATCTGAATTTTAAGAGAGCTCCTCTGCTCTCAAAAACCCTGACACTAACATTGGTGGTGATTGGGTGACTTACTGAAGGTGTTGCACCAGCTCCAAACTCAAAGCTTGGTCACTCATACTCCCCTGGACTAAACTGGCTGCAATGGGGTGCTAGTGTGAGAGCCACTAAGATACTGTGTCCTATTTGGAATCCCAGCCCTTGTAACTACATTTTCAGGGAGTTCCAGCTGACATTCCCCAGTTACCTGAGCAAAGGGCTGCAGCATGGCACTGTGCTAGCTGGTCGAAAGGTGCTGCAAGGTCCCCAGCAATCCGAACCCTCAGAAAGTGCTACTCCTAGTGGAGAGAAGAGTGCAGAACACCAAAAAGACAGCCCTTGCTACAAAAAAACAAACAAACAAACAAATGAAAAACTCAAAGTGTGTTTTTCCAGAGCTGGAGAACTCCCTGCTTGGGGCTGTGAAAAATTATTTCACTTCCAGCAGGGGCACAAACCTCTGGCAGGACGCTACAAATATGGATATCTCCACCCATTGGTTAAACAGCCTCTGTGCTTGTTCAGGTCCATGAGCTGAGAATGAGACCTTTCCCCTGCACACTGCTGTAGGTACAGCCACTGCTGCTGCCCCAGGAGCTGGGCCAGGTAAGGTGGAGAACAGCTTATCTGGAACTATGAGAGGTGACTGCGACCCTATGAGTAGCATGGCTTCCTGGCCCAGGCTTGTATGAAAGGTGGGGTCCCACCCTCTATTTACCTGGAGCTGCAGCATTCCTACCACAGACATTAGGAACACCTGAGAGCTGAGTCTGAGGTTGTGGGTAGAGACTTTACACTGCTGCCACTACCTGCTGCTATAGTGGTTTATCATTGAGCCAATAAGCTGTTGTCACTTATAACCTTAGGCTACATTGCAGCTGAGAAACAGACTGCAGTGTCTGGCTTAATGTCATATCCTAAACACCAGGGCTGGGGCATGAGAAAGAAGCAGATCCTATTATTGTATGCTGTTCCATAGAGTTGGAACCACCCCTTCCTCTCTGTATAGAGATCTCAGTGCAACAACAAGTGTCCATCACACAGACTTTTTTTCCAGGGGCTTGAAGACTCCCCCAAATGGTGGGTTTGCATTCACTATTGTGGGGTGAGTGCAGAGTTTCCCTGTATAGGCCTTTTCAGTTTCATCATCTACTCTGAGATAGAAGCCAGGAGTTCTTCGGGGCCCAGCCCATGACCTGGGACACCAGTGATTGTCTTCACATCGACCTAGGTCAAGCATAAACCCTTCCTACCACTAGGGCTGGCACTTACCCATAAGTGTTACCTACTGGCTTGCGGATCAACCTGCACAGCCCATTACAATGTCTGTTGACACAATGTATAGCATTTGGACAGGGAATAACCTTCTTGCAAGCTCTGCAGCCACAATCACCTATGCCACCTCTTATAAGCAGGAGGCAGTGAGCCTGGTCACCCATATAAAACACTGCAGATATTTATAATCAAGAAAATTGTGCAGAATTATTCCCACTGAACATACTCTAAAGCAAAGTCAAGCATCCCTACATAATGCATATCATAGTCACATCCTCAAGAAGTAGAACAACAAACTCTTGCTGCAATGAAAGTAAATTAAAAAATAAGAAGAGACTATTTCACCCCATGCGAGGAAATCAGTGTAATAATATTGAAAATATGGAAAAATGCAGTCCTATGACACCCTCCTAGGATAACAGTAATCTCTACCAATGGATCCTAACCAAAAAGAAATCTTCAAAATGCCAGATATGGAATTAAAAATATTAATTTTGAAGGAGCCAACAAGATGCTACAGAAATCTAAAAACAAAGAATATGAAGAATATGAAGAAACCAGAAAATAAATTCAGGACATGAATAAGAATTTTACCAAGCATATAGATATCATAAAAACACAATCAACAGATCTTCTGAAAATACAAAAAAAATATTGAAGGAATGACAAAATACAGTTGAAAACATCAACAGTGAATGAGATCAAGCAGAAAAAAGACTCTCAAAATTTAAAGACAGGTCTTTTCTTAATTAATCTAGTCAGACCAAAAAAAAAAAAAAAAAAAAGTAAAAAAGAATGAACAAAGCCTCCAAGAAATATTGGACTACATAGAAAAAACAAACTTAAAAACCATTGGTATTCCCGAGGGAGAAATAAAAGTAAAGAGTTTAGAAAATCTATTTAAGTAATTAATTGACTACAACATGAACTTTCCCTTGGATGTGAGAACAAAGCAACCTAAAAATTTGTACCCTCATATTAATTTAATATAAAAAAGAAGAAATGTGAAAAAAAGTTTCCATGACTATCTAGCAAGAGTTTTAGAAATCCAGCTGTAGAAAGCCCAGCAAATACCAGAAAAATACATTGTAAGCAGGACTTCAACATGACATATACTCATCAGAATATCTAAAGTTAATGTGAAGGGGAAAAAAAACACTAAGTCAGCAAAAGAGAAATTTCTAGTCATAGTGAAGGAAATTGTCCCATGACTCTAACAGTGGACTTCTTGGCAGAAGACTTGTAATTTGGAAGAGCCAGGAATCTTATTTTCAAGGTGCTTATAGAAAAGAAAAAGGGGGAAAAAAAAACAAAAAAAAAAACTGCCAATGACAAATTTTAAATTCTGATAGAATAAGCTTCATAAATGAAGGAGAAATAAAATCTTTCCCAGACAAGCAAATGCTGAGGGAATTTGTCACACCCTAGACTGGCCCTACAGCTACTGCTTAAAGGAATTCTAAATATGGAAATGAAATGACAATGTTCACCAGCATAAAATCATATGAAAGTGAAGAACACCTAGATCTTATGAATACTAATACAAAGGAAAAAGAGTAAGAAATCAAATGGCAATGCAGCGAAACTCCAAACAAATCATAAAGACAGAGAGAAAAGAGAAAACATGAAAAATCCACAAAGAATTAGATATTGTTAAGAACTGATTATTAACTATATGACAGGAAGGAAATCTCACATATCCATATTTATTTGGAATGTAAATGGATTCAATGCTCTATATAAAAAATATAGAGTTGGACTGACAAAATGGATTTTAAAAATGACCCAACTATATGCTGTCTACAAGAAAGTCATATTACTGATTAAAAAAAGAAAAAAAAAAAAAACTTATAAGCTAAAGGCAAAGGAATGGAAAAAGATATACCTGCAAATGGAGGCTAAAAGTAAGCAGGATTAGTTATGCTTATATCAAATAAAACAGATTTGCAATGATAAACAGTAAAAAAAAGACAAAGAAAATTATTATATAATAATAAAGGTTATCAGTCTGATAATACATTATAACAAATCTAAATATGTATGATGACACTGGAGCATCCAGATTCATGAAAGAAACTTTACTAGATTACTAGACTTAAAGAAAGAGATAAACCATAATACAATGATGGTAGGGATCTTCAACACCCCTCTTACAGCACTGGATAGATCTTTGAAACAGAAAATCAATAAAGAAACACTGAACTTAAATTTGACTTCAAACCAAATAGACTTAATGGACCTTTACAGAACATTCTACCCAACTACTTCAAAATATACATCCTCTTATCAGCACATGAAATATTGTCCAAGGTAGACCATATATTAGGCTACAATATGTTTTCTTAAAATCAAAATCCTATCAAGTATCTTCTTGGACCACAGTGGAATAAAACTAGAGATTAATACTAAGAGACACTCTCAAAACTATGTAAATACATGAAAATTAAACAACATACTCCCAAATAATCTTTGTGCCAGCAATTAAATTAAGACATGAATTAATAATTTTGAAAGAATGAAAATGGTGACATGACATACCAAAATACTTATGATAAAGCAAAAGCATTAAATTGTTACATCAAAAAAATAAAAAGATCAGTTAACAACCTAATGTTATACCTCAAGGAACTAGAGAAACATGAGCAAACCAAATTCAACATGACCAGAAGATAAGAAAATAAATATTTGAATAGAACAAGATGAAATTGAGACAAAAAAATACAAAGAATCCTACAAAATCAAAAGTTGGTTCTTTGAAAAGATAAAAGAATGATAAATTGTTAGCTAGACTAACCAAGAAGAAAGAAAGAAGATCTAAATAAATATAGCCAGAAATGTAAAAGTAGAAATTATAACTGATACCCCAGAAATACAGAAGATCATCAGAGACGAAAATTAACAACTATATACTAACAAACTAGAAAACCAAGAGGAAATGGTTAAATTCCTGGGAATATGAAACCTCTCAAGATTGAACCAAGAAGAAATAGAAATCCTGAACAAACCAATAATGAATAGTAAGATTGAATCAGTAACAAAAATGGAAGTATAGCTGCATTCTACCAAATGTACAAAGAGAAAGTAAGAGGAACTGTAAATTACCAATAATCCTGATATTGCTCCCAAAAATCAAGAAGGAAATCCATCTTACTAATTCTACAAAGTCAGTATTACACAGGTATTAAAGCAGACAACAATACGACACTAAAAAGAAAACTACAGATCAATATTTCTCATGAACATAAATGCAAAAATCCTCAACAAAATACATATATACTTGAGTATAAGCTGAGTTTTTTCGGCACAAAATTTGTGCCGAGTTCAGGTTTTTCAGCACAAATTTTGTGCCAAAAAAACTCGGCTTATACTCAAGTATATACGGTAGTACGAAACTGAATTCAGTGGCAGATCAAAAAGATAATGCACCATGTTCAAATGGGTTTTATTCCAGGGATGCAAGGATGGTTTAACTATAAGGAGATCAGTAAATGTGGTTCATCCCAAACAGAATTAAGGTTAAAAACCATGTGATGCTCAATACATGCAGAAACTTACTTGATAAAATTCAGCATTTCTCCATGACAAAAATCTCTTGAATCAGGCATAGAAGGAACATGTTTCAAAATAATAAAGGCTATGTACAACAAATCCACAACCAGGATCATACTAGATGGTAAAAATTGAATGAAATCCTAAGTACTGGAACAAGAGAAGGATACTCTCTTCTACCACCTTATTTAACACAGTGGTGGAAGTCCTAGCCAGAACAAAGCAAAAGAAAGAAATAAGGCATCCAAATTGGAAAAGAGGGAGTCAAATTGTCTCTGATATAATCATATTTATATTTTTTTTCCATAAAATCTTATACTTAAAAATACCCTAAAGATTTATCCAAGAAACATTTAGATTTGGTAAATGAATTAAGTGAAGTTTCTAGATCCAAAATTAATGTACAACAATCAGTAGCATTTCTATATATCAATAACAATCATGCTGATAACCAAATCAAGAAAGTAACCCCATTTACAATAGCTACAATAAAATACCTATGAATATATATAAACAAGGAGATGAAAGATATCTACAAAGAAAACTGAAAAACACTGATGAAAGAAAGTGTACATGACACACACAAAAAAAAACCCTATGCTTAGGTACTGAAAAAATTAATGTTGTTAAAATGACTATAATGCCCAGATTCAATGCAATCCTTGTCAAAGTACTAACATCATTTTTCACAGAATTAGAAAAAATAATCCTAAAATTAATATGAAATTAAAAAGAGCCAGAATAGTCAACATGATACCATGCAAAAAGAACAAATTAGGAGGCATCATATAACCTGACCTCAGATTATGCTATTAAAGTTATAGTAATCAAAACAGCATGGTACTTGTCAGTCAATTACAGAGGATGTCTATTGCAGCCAGTTGGACAAAATGATGAGGATGCTTGTGATTAAACATCCAAGACTGGTCAATAGAGAGAGCCCAATCTTCTTGTAAGACAACACTCAATTACATGTTGCACAAACAATGCTGTTTAAACTACAGAATCTGGATTTGGAAATTCTCCGTAATCCTTCATATTCACCAGATCTTGCACCAACTCACTACCATTTTTTCTAGGTTTTGGACTCCTTGCAAGGAAAAATACTGAATTCTGAACATCTTGTGAAAAGTACCTCTTGGGATTTCATTGCCACTCATTTCATTTCATTCACTCCCTCTAGAGGCTTATTTGCTACAGGCATAAACAATATACTGTTAAGATGAAAAACTACATTGATACTTTAGGTGCATACTTTGATTAATTGTACTGCTTCTTATTTGAAAAATAATAGACTAAACTTTTGGCTCAAAATTGCATATTTCATATTTGTTAAGAAGTAAAAAAAATAACAGATTTTGGCAAAGGTATGAAGAAAAATGAATGCTTATACACTTAGAGGGAATGTAAAATAGTACAACCTTTATGGAAAACAGCATGGAGATTTCTCAAAGAACTAAAAACAGAACAACCATTCAATCCAGCAATTCCACTACTGCCTGTGTACCTAAAGGAAAACAAAAATCATTATATCAAATGATATCTGCATCCATATGTTTATCACAGTATCATTCATAATAGCAAAGGTATGGCATAAAATTAAAGCATCCATCAATGAATAACTGGTTAAAGATAATGTGATATATGTATACAATGAAATACTACTCAAGCATAAAAAAGAATGACATCTTATCTTTTGTGGCAACATGGGTGGAACTGGAGGCCATTATCTTAAGCAAAACAACTTGGAAACAGAAATATTGCATGCTCTTACTTATAAGTAGGAGTTAAATAACATGTACACATGGACATAGAGTGAAATAATTGATGTTGGAATCTCAGAAGGGTGGGAGCATACATTGCATCCACTAAGCAATTGCAGCTATTAATAATTGCGATTATTCAATTAATAAGCAATGATGATATCTCATTGTGGTTTTAATTTGCATTTGTCTGATGATGAGTGATGAACATTTTTTCATATGCTTGTTGGCAGTTGCTTAATGGATGCAGTGTAAATTGTTTGAGCAATGGCTACATGGAAAGCCCAGACTTCACTCCTAATAGATCCATGTAACAAAACTGCACTTGTATCCCTTAAAACTTATACAAAAACAGGTCATATAACCATATATTCAAATAAAGTCATAGGAGGACGTCTTGAGTTGACATCCACACTTTGTGTGTACATGGTGCATGTGTAGATAGTTGTGGGAGGTGGCAGGAACGCCTTCACTACTGTTTCTCCATCTCTGCTGCGTTTTTCACTCATGTAATAATTCCATGGAACAAACTTTAAAAAAAAAAATCATTCTTAAGTCACCAAAGCTAGTACTTTATTTATTTTATTATTTTTTTTTATTAAATCATAGCTGTGTACATTGATATGATCATGGTGCATCATACACTAGCTTCACAGACCGTTTAACACATTTTCATCACACTGGTTAACATAGCCTTCCTGGCATTTTCCCAGTTACTGTGCCAAGACATTTACATTCCACATTTACTAAGTTTCGCATATACCCTTGTAAGATGCCCCGCAGGTTACACTTGTCTTGATTTACTTTTTTGGTTACCTTCTT
>CAUYPK010001533.1:0-28138 GCA_963574355.1 Loris lydekkerianus
GGGCCAAGGAAGGGGAAGGGAGGGGGGAGGTTTGGGTGGAGGGAGGGTAATGGGTGGGGCCACATCTATGGTGCATCTTAGAATGGGTACAGGCGATTGCACTAATGTACACAGCTATGATTTAACAATAAAAAAAAAAAAAGAATAATTGCCAAGATGAAACTATGTTCATGACACAGGTATTCTTTTTTTTAATAAAGCAATTTACAAATTAAAAAAAAATGGAAAATGGGCAGTGCCCCTAGCATAGTGGTTATGGCACCAACCACATGTACTGAGGGTGGTAGGTTCAAAACCAGTCCGGGTCAACTAAACAACATTGACATTTGCAACAAAAAATAGCCGGGTCTTGTGGCAGGCGCCTTTAGTCCCAGCTACTGAGAGGCTGAAGCAAGAGAATCACTTAAGCCCAAAGAGTTTGAGGTTGCTGTGACCTGTGATGCCATAGCAATAGCACTCTACCCAGGATGACATAGTGAGACTCTGTCTCAAAAAAACAAACAAAAAAAAAAAAAAAAACACAAAATGGTACAACTGGCGGCACCCATAGCTCAGTGGGTGGGGCACTGGCACATACACCGAGGCTGGCAGATTCGAACCTGGCCTGGGCCAGCTAAAACAACAATGACAACTGCAACAACAAAAAAATAGCCAGGTGTTGTGGCAGGCGCCTTTAGTCCCAGTTACTGAGAGGCTGAAGCAAGAGAATCGCTAAACCCAAGAGTTTGAGGTTGCTGTGAGCTGTGACACTACAGCACTCTACCCAGGTGACAGCTTGAGACTCTGTCTCAGAAAAAAAGAAAAGAAAAAGACGGTACAACTGCACAGAGCTCTTAATACAAGCATAGTTTACAGGACTGGAATTTGTTTTGGGTGAGCCAATGTGGGAGTGGTGAGTGAATCTGAAGTTCTAGGACACATCCATACACTTTATAATATACACATCTATAGACTTTATAAACACTGTACTTAGGTGACATTACATTTACTTTATTTTTTTTTTACATATACATGTGTTTATTAGGTTTCCACTTTTTGCCTTTACAGGATTTAAAAGGCTTAAAATTTAATAACAAGAACAATGTTTAAGATAAGGACTAGAAACAAAATTTTTTATTTGTGTATTTTTTTTTTTAAGAGACAGAGTCTCTTTGGGCGTCACAGCTCACAGCAACCGCCAACTCCTGGGCTTAGGTGATTCTCTTGCCTTAGCCTCCTGAGTAGCTGGGACTACAGGTACCCGCCACAATGCCAGCCAATTTTTTGTTTGCAGTTTGGCTGGAGCCTGGTTCCAACCCGCCACCCTCGGTATATGGAGCTGGCACCCTACTCACTGAGCCACAGGCACTGTCCATTACATTTACTTTAAATTTTTTTCTTCTATAACAAAGTACCCTGGCTTAGCACCTATAGCTAATTGGTTAGGGTGCTGGCCACATACATCCACGCTGCTGGGTTCAAACCCACCACCTTCAGCATATGGGGCCAGCCCCCTACTCACCGAGCCACAGGCACCACCCAAACTTTTTAATTTTAATTTTTTTTTTTTGAGAGCATCTCACTATGTCACTCTTGGTAGAGTGCAGTGGTGTCACAGCTTACAGCAACCTCAAACTCCTGGGCCCAAGCGATTCTCTTGCCTCAGCCTCCTGAGTAGCTGAGACTGCAGGCGCCCGCCACAACGCCCGGCTATTTTTTGTTGCAGTTGTCATTGCTGTTTAGCTGGCCAGGGCTGGATTCGAACCTGCCAGCTTTGGTGCATGTGGCCCGAGCCGTAACCACTGTGCTACAGGCACCTGAGCCACTTTTTAATTTTTAAAAAATTTTTCACAATTTCATAATACCACCTCTCTTAAAATATAAATATATCATATGACTATACACAAATATATATATTTTGTTTGCTTGTTTGTTTGTTTTGTTTTTTGAGACAGAGTCTCACTTATTAACCCTCGGTAGTTCCATGGCGTCACAGCCCACAGCAATCTCCAAATCCTTGGGCTTAGGCGATTCTCTTGCCTCTGCCTCCCGAGTAGCTGGGACTACAGGCGCCGGCCACAACACCCGGCTATGTTTTTTTGTTGCTGCAGTTTGGCCGTGGCTGGGTTTGAACCCGCCACCCTCAGTATATGGGGCCGGAGCCTTACACTGCCCAATATTTTTTTTGTTTGTTTGTTTGTTTGTTTGTTTTTAAGACAGAGTGTCACTCTGCCATCCCAGGCTGGAATGAAGCAGCACAATCATAACTCAGGCTTGTGCGGCCTAGAACTATTGGATTCAAGCAATCCTACCTCCCATGTAGCTGAGACTACAGCTGTGTGCCATCACGCCAGACTTATTTTTTAATAGACATGGGGTCTCACTCTGTTGGGTCTTTTTTTTTTTTATCGTGTTAAGACATTTATATTCTACATCTATTGGGTCTTAAACTGCCGGCCTCAAGCAATCCTCCTGTCTCAGCCTCCTAAAGTGCTGAGATTGCAAGCATCAGCCACCTCATTCAGCCATTTTGTTTCCTTACATCTTACTCTGCAAGTTTCTATCAGTTTTCAGAATTATCTTTTTTTACTTTACTTTTTTTTTTTTTGTTAAAAACTAAGACACATGGCTTGGTGCTCAGTGGTTAGGGCGCCAGTCACATACACCAAGGCTGGTGGGTTCGAACCCAGCCTGGGCCAGTTAAAAAACAATAACTACAACAAAAACAAAAAATAGCTGGGCGTTGGGGGTGGAGGGGCGCCTGTAGTCCCAGCTACTGGGGAGGCTGAGGCAAGAGAATCACCTAAGCCCAAGAGTTTGATTGCTGTGAGCTGTGACACCAGAGCACTCTACCAAGGGCAACATAGTGAGACTCTGTCTCAAAAAATAAAAAACAGGGCGGCTGCTGTGGCTCATTGGGTAGGGCGCCAGCCCCATATACCAAGAGTGGTGGGTTCAAACACAGTCCCTGCCAAACTGCAAGAATAAATAGCTGGGCGTTCTGGCGGGCGCCTATGAGTCCCAGCTACTAGGGAGGCTGAGGCAAAAGAATCACCTAAGCCCAGGAGTTGGAGGTTTCTGTGAGCTGTGACACCACAGTACTCTACCAAGGACGATAAAGTGAGACTCTGTCTGCTAAAAAAAAAATAAAAAACAAAAAAACTAAGACACAAGGCCAGGCACAGTGGCTCATGCCTGTAATCCTAGCACTCTGGGAGGTGGAGCCGGGTGGAATGCCTGAGCTGATAGGTTTGAGATCAGCCTGAGCAAAAAAGAGCAAGACCCTGTCTCTAAAATTAGCCGGGCATGTGGTGGGTGCCTGTAGTCCCAATTACTCAGGAGGCTGAAGCAAGAGAATCACTTGAACCCAAGAGGTTTGTGCGAGTTTGAGGTTTCAGCAAGCTAAGACACCATAGCACTCTACCAAGGGTGACCAAGTGAGACTCTGTCTCAAAAAAAAAAAAAAAAAAAAGAGAAATTTCAGTTATTACAAGAAATCCAGGTGGCGCCTGTGGCTCAGTGGGTAGGGCACCGGCCCCATATTCAGAGGGTGGTGGGTTCAAACCCAGCCCCAGCTGAACTGCAAGGAAAAAATTGCTGGCGTTGTGGAGGGCGCCTGTAGTCCCAGTTGCACTGGAGGCTGAGGCAGGAGAATCGTGGAAGCCCAAGAGCTGGAGGTTGCTGTGAGTCCTGTGACATCTCGGCACTCTACCGAGGGCGGTAAAATGAAACTCTGTCTCTACAAAAAGAAAAAAAGAAATCCTTAGTGTTCCTTTGTTATATACTCTCATAGAACCTTGATCTTTCAGAGCACTGACGTTCGCTTACAAATGACACATTCATTAATGCTATTAACCACGCACCACCACATAAATAATAAATAATAAAAATAAATAATAAAATAAATAATAAACCATGCATTATCCCACCCCATAGGTTTGGGTTCATGAATATATTCCCCAACCAGGCACAGTCCCTGCATGCAATTTTTGTAGTGTAATCTGAACAAGATTCCAGTAGGAAGGAAGTGCGAATGGAAAGCAGGATGGGAAGAAAGGACTCTTTTTTTCTTTTCTTTCTTTTTTTTTTTTATTGTTAAATCATAGCTGTGTACATTAGTGCAATCACCTGTATCCATTCTAAGATGGACCATAGATGTGGGGTTTTTTGTTTGTTTTGTTTTAGAGACAGAGTTTCACTTTATCGCCATCAATAGAGTGCAATGGCGTCACAGCTCACAGCAACCTCCAACTCCTGGGCTTAGATGATTCTCTTGCCTCAAGCCTCCAGAGTAGCTGGGACTACAGGTGCCCACCATAACACCTGGCTATTTTTTTGTTGTGGTCTGGCCAGGACCAGAATCGAACCTGCCACCCTGGGTGTATATATATGGTGGAGCTGGGCGCCATACCCACTGAGTCACAGGTGCGGCTCTTCTTTTCTTTTTTTGAGACAGAGTCTCACTATGTAGAGTTCTGTGACATCAGTAGAGTTCTGTAGCATCACAGCTCACAGCAACCTCAAATTCTTGGGCTTAAGCAATTCTCTTGTCTCAGCCTCCCAAGTAGCTGGGGACTACTGGCGTCGGCCATAACACCTGGCTTTTTTTTTTTTTTTGTTATAGTTGCCCCAGGCTGGATTTGAACCCTCCAGCTCAGGTGTATGTGGCTGGCGCCCTAGCCCCTGAGCTACAGGCACCAAGCCATTGTTTGAACTTTTAACATTAACATGTATTAGCGACAGTATTAGTTGAATTGTTTATTTAAATGATAAGTGTTAAACAGGCATATCTTTATTTTACCGCCTCTCAAGCGAAGGTCACATTTTGTTATAGGAAGCTGCATACATATGGGATCCATCAAATAAGTAGCAAATAATGTTCTTCGGGCATTAGGCTCTCCCCAGACCCTTTTAGACTTAAGGCGGCTAGTCCAACAGCTTAAGAACTTCAGTACAGCCGTTAGGAGGCGCTCGCGAAGCGGCAGAGGAATTCCCGCCTCTCCGTTACATGCCCCAGTAACCCCAGCGCGCCAGCGACCGAGAGTAACCTCGCGGTGGGGTGACTTCCCCCCCTTCCTGACTCTCGCCTGCTCCCGCCTCGGCCAATGGGAAAGACGCGAACGAGCCGGCCGGGCACTCACCGGACCGACTCCTCCCCGGAGTAGTTAGAACCGAGTTGTACAATCACCAGGCCGAGGATTAGGACTTTTCCAATGGCATCCCTAGGTCGCTGTTCCAAGCCCCGCCCTCCCTCACCCGGCCGGGTTTTCCTTCTCGGTAGGAGTCACCTTTGCCTTACAAACGTTCAGACCCGCCCTCTTCCTACCTTGCTGCGATAGGCTCCGCCCACTTCATAGATGAACCAATAATGGGGTGAGCCTGGAGCCGCTGGGCGGGCCTGCAGCCAATGCGCACGCCGTGGGCGGTCCCCGGGCCGGAATTGGGGGTGAAGCTACAGCATATTGCCCACATTCGGGGCGCGCGGAGCTGGGGGGTCCCTCGGGGGCGCCCGCAGTTAAGATGGCGTCCACAGCGGAGGGGGACGTGGGAACGGTGGAGGAGCTGGTGGGGGTGCTGTGGCCGGTTTTCCAGGAGCTGAGCCTTAACAAGTTGGCGACGTCCCTGGGCGCGTCAGAACAGGCGCTGCGGCTCATCATCTCCATCTTCCTGGGTAAGGACCCTCCTGTCTCCCTCCGCCCCTTCGCGGATTCCCCGGGGAATGGGGGAGAAATGGGGACAGGACCTTCCTGTCTTACCGGAGCCAACCCCGAGGGTGGGGTGCGGGAGTGAATCCTAAAGCACAACAGCCAGCTATTGAGGGGAAGACAGAAGTCCTGTCTGTAGTATGGGGGCGCTGTGCCCTCTGAACCTCTTCACCTTGCTCTTCGACCCCTTCTGTGCCCTCTGGACCCTGATTCGGCGGCCCCACCCGCATGCTATGCACTACCCTTACCCCCACGACCTCTATTTTTTGCTCTCTTGAGTTTCACTTTCTGTCCCTGTGTACTGCTGTCTGTTAACCTACACACACGCGCGCTTCTCATCTGTAGGTATAGGCCCCCTAACTTATACAGCCCTTTGGACCTTTTTAGAGCTGTATTCCATACTTATGTATTCTGAGTCTCTATTTGGTACATTACTGTGTTGTGTTCCACTTTTGTGTTTTTTCTGTCCCATTTCTAATATTTTCTTCTTATACCATGTTGCTTTTTCCTCCATTAGCCACCTACCTGTCATTTACCCTGAAATATCATTTTAATACTGGGCTTGGGAAACAGGTCTAACAACTCCCTTAAAAATGATCCATACAATTCCCAGTGTTTATTACCTGTATGGTTCAAAGGGGATGCCACAACAAGCTGTGTTATAACTGGCTTATAGGCTTTTTACCACATCCTTACTCCATGGTATGTATTTGAATACATGGAGGCAACATGGTACAACGAGAAAAAGTGTGGGCTTTAAAGGCAAACAAAGCAGACCCAGTCTTATTGCTGGGCACAAACTGAGAAATCCACTCAATGTTGAGCTCTCCAGGCCTAGTTTTCTTATCTATGAAATGAGGACAACAATACCTACCACATAATATTGCTATAAAGTTCTGTAGGAATTCCAGGGTCAAAATGAGAGACCTAAAGATAATTTGAGTAGTTGGAAAGTTGTATGAAGGTTATAGAACTTTAGCTAGAAAAGTGGGGAAGAATTAAGCAAAAAGTAAAGTAATGATAAGGAAACAACTGGAAAAAAGAGCAGTTTCACATCCACCCAACTTTATCTCAAACATCATAAATAGTTTTCTCCATAAGAAGTTGAAGATAAAATTGGGAAGATGTGGAAAGCCTTTAATATCAGCAAGAAGTTTGGAATTTATCCAGTTGTCAGTAGAGACATATGATATTACCAAAGGGTGTTAATCCAATCTAGATAATGGGTGAGGCATTAATTCATATTTAAACAACCTTGGCTAATAGTGTTGTTATTTGCATATTCCATATCAAACCAAGTTGATCTTCCTTTCTTCCAAATAAAGATCACCTTTTCCCTACCCTGTAGTATCAGAAGATTTTTAAAGTGGAAAGGACCTTAGGTTGTATAATTTGTTTAGTGTCACAGGCATAACCCAAATTTATTGGCACCCCATCCAGGATTCTTTGCCCCAGCATTGAATTTCCTACTCTTTCAACCTAGTTTCTGACCCAGTTATTTGTTGAGATTGTAATTAGCAATTAATAATGTCTACATTTGTTTAGTTAGGAAGCTCACTGTTGGTTTCTCAACTATAAATTGAGAATGTTACACAAGTAGCATCCAATTATAAGGGGCAACCTGTTAAATGGAGCTGGGGCTGGAATTAGGACTTGGAATTTTTTGCTAATCAAATACTGCCTATAAGGGCAGCTCCTGTGGCTCAAGGAGTAGGGCGCTGGCCCCATATACTGGAGGTGGTGGTTTCAAACCCAGCCCCGGCCAAAAAAAAAAAAAAACAAAAACAAACAAATACTGCCTATGCACTCCTGCTGGGCTACTGCTATCTACTGTCATGAGATACACGGCTGACTAGTTAATTTTTTTCCTCATGCTCTACCCATCTTCTCTCATCTTCCCTCATTTCCATCAATCATCAAATTAGTATACACTTGTTATACTACATCTACCATGCTCCTAAGCATGGATGTGCCCATTTCCCATATCCCCACTTCCTATCACACATATACTATTGTTCGTTAACTCAGCGTATTTCTCATTTTGAGATCAACTTGGGGTTTCATGTTGCTTGTATCAACTATAGCTCATTCATGTGGAGATGTAGGATTGTATTTCTAGACATAGGTTAAATACACACATGTAAATATAAATTGATAAGCTTGACATATGCATGGAAGAAAGCGTACATTTTGCATTACCACTTCAACGTGTATTGTAACCTAGAAACCAGTAGCTTTTCAGCAATGGACTTCTAGTTCCTGAACCCAGCTCTTTCAGGGAGCTGAGATGTTAACAGAAATCCTTGATAGTAGTGCCAAGACGACCTGTAGTCCAAAATGATTTCTCATTCACTTTCTACTCATTAGGGATTAATTTGGCTTAAAAGTACCTCACTCTAGGCTTGGTGCCTGTGGCTCAAGCGGCTAAAGTACCAGCCACATACACCTGAGCTCGTGGGTTCGAATCCAACCCGGGCTCATCAAACAACAATGATGGCTGCAACCAAAAAATAGCCAGGCGTTGTGTTGGGCGCCTGTAGTCCCAGCTACTTGGGAAGCGGAGGCATGAGAATCCCTTAAGCCCAAGAATTTGAGGTTGCTGTGAGCTGTGATACTACAGAACTCTGCCCAGGGCGACAGCTTGAGGCTCTGTCTCAAAAAAAAAAAAGTATCTCACTCTAAATGCAGATATCCCAAGGGAAGCATTAAATAGATATTTGCATTTTTTCTTTCTTTCTTTTTTTGTTTTTTTTTTTTTTTTTTTTTTTTTTTGAAACAGTCTCACTATGTTAGCTTTGGTAGAGTGCCATGGTGTCACAACTTACAGCAACCTCAAATTCTTGGGCTTAAGCAATTCTCATCCCTCAGCCTCCCAAATAGCTGGGACTACAGGCACCCGCCACAATGCCCGGCTATTTTTTTGTTGCAGTTGTCATTGTTGTTTAGCAGGCCAGGTTCAAACACTCTACCCCCGTTGTATGTGGCCAGCACCGTAACCACTGTGCTACCAAGCCTGCATTGGAGTATTTTGAACAACCAAAAGAGTTGTTCTATTAAAAGAGTTGTGTGTGTGATTGCAAAGAGTTTGGTGAAAGGGCGATGAAGAAGAATTTTGCTATGACCCCTGTGCTGGTAAATTCTGCTAGAAAAATATCTCCCCTTAAACACCTTGTGTTTCATCACTCTTTAATATAATTAATAACATAAATCATTCCAAATAAATTAAATAAAATGGATCTACTGTGAGTGAAGCAGCATTCTGCCTGAGGGGCAGGGGCAGTGGGAGCAGTGGGAATGCAGGAGCCAGGCACTCAAAGGTATTGTGGTCTGTGAGGGGGACAGAGAATGGGCATGAGATAAGTGCATTACTAACCCCAGTAAAAGGCAGGAACATAAGCACAAGAATGATACAAAGCTTTGTGAGAATGACAGATGGAATGTTTTATAAGTACTGAACTTTGAACGTTGTGTAGGCTTAAGAATAGTACAGGCAAGGGCACTTAGGCATGTACTCAAGGAACAGTAAGTAGTCCGATTGGACTAAAGCAAGATTTAAATAATGGTGGAAAACAAGGCTGGAATTGTAGGTTGTAGAATCTTGAAAGCCAAGGTAAGGAGTTTATACTTAAGAAGGTGATAAGGAGCCATTGGAGAGATTGAATGGGGATTATTGTGACTGAAGCTGTATTTAGATACAACAGCAGGGGGTGATCTGACCTCAGCATGGACAAGAGGTAAGGAAACCAAGGAAGACAGGAAGTTAAAAGACTTGGGGGAGGGTGGCACCTGTGGCTCAAGGAATAGGATGCTGGCCCCATATACCGGGGCTGGGGGTGGTAGATTCAAGCCGGGCCCCTGCCAAAACTGCAAAAATAAACAAATAAAATAACATCCAGTCTTTTCAACTACATTGGGTGGTGCCTGTGGCTCAAGGATTAGGGTGCTGGTCCCATATACTGGAGGTAGCGGGTTCAAACCCAGCCCCAGCCAAAAACTGCAAAAAAAAAGACTTGGGGGAAAGGTGGTTGCACTGAAAGAGGGAAGTAGGGACCTACCATGGGATATTCTAGGAATACTGACTCTTGGCAAAAGGTACAATTGGTAAGCATTGTCATCCACACAGCTGCTCATGCCAGAAACTCCCCCTATCCCAATCACCAAGTCCTACCAATACAACCTCTGAGTTGTATCTCAAATCCATCTACTTTTCTCCATCACCAGAGCCACCAACCACCATTTGTCATCAGAACCACCAAGTAGCCTCCTGACTGGTCTCTAATTCTGTTCTTGCCCCCTCCAGTCCACTCTCCAAAAGCAGCCAGAGAGATCCGATCCTGTGCCTCTCCTGCTCAGAACCCTTCAGGGGCTTCCTTACATGGGTGGTAAGCCCCTGCCTGCTGATCCAGCCTCATCCAAAGCAAGCTCACAGTCTTGACCACATGGCCTTTCAGTTCCTCAGAAAAGGCATGAAACCTTCCCTGCCTCAGAGCCTTTGCACATGCTGGCCTGCTGCTTAGGTGCTCTTAATTCCATCGTTCACCTGACCAACTCATTTTCATCTCTAGGGTCTCAGTCCAAATTGTCAGTTCCTCTGAGAGTTCTTTCCTAAATCTTTTTTTTTTTTTTTTTTTTTTTTTTAATGGAGACAGAGTCTCACTTTGTCACCCAGGCTAGAGTGCCATGGCATCAGCCTAGCTCACAGCAACCTCAAACTCCTAGGCTCAAGTGATCCTCCTGCCTTAGCCCCCCTGAGTAGCTGGTACTATAGACACCTGCCTCAACACCCAGCTGATTTTTCTATTTTTAGTAGAGGAGGGATCTTGCTCTTGCTCAGGCTGGTCTCGAACTCCTGATATGAAGGGATCCTCTCACCTCGGCCTCCCAGAATACTAGGATTATAGGCAAGAGCCACCATACCCAGCCCTGACTCAGTTTAAATTATGTCCTGTTACACTTTCTCATAAGGACTGGAATTTCTTCCTAATATATATTACTATTTGTAATTATTTATTTGTAGATGAGGGCAGAAACTTTGAAGGTTTTGTCCACAGTATACCCAGAGTCCCAGTACTTGGCTTATAGAAAAAGCTTGATAAATATTTGTTGTATAAGCAAGTATATGACTAAATGACTTGGCAACTGATTAACTGGGGGATAAAGAAATAGTAAAACACACACAAAAAAACCTTCCATTCTCTTGGCTTGGTATCTCACAAATGCCAGAGGACAAAGAAGGAATCAGATATTGCTGAGATCTGGTTTGGGATTTACTTTAGGTTCCAAGGGCACTTCCAGGTGTGTTTGGAGTTGTTAAGCCTACTCTTGAGCTCAGGAAAGAGCTGAGCTAAAGATGCAGTTTTAGGAAAGAGTATTTGTATCAACTAAAATTAGGTTCTCTTTGTATTAAGGTTGATTATGTTTGTGGTCCTACCCTTTGATAATAATAATAGTTGGCATTTACTAAGGATTTCTGTCCTAGATGCTCAACAGGCAATTTCCCACCTAAACCTTCAAATTACCCATAAGATAATTACAATACCATTATAATGTTTCTTCTACAGAACAAAAACTAGAGCCTACAGTAAAATATACTCTTTGCTGTACCTATGAGTTTGGACATGTGCATAGAGTTGTGTGACTACTACCTCACTCAGAACACAGAATAGTTCCAACACCCCAAGAAATTCCCTCCTCCTCTTCCTGTCCCTTTGTCATGGACCCCTCTTCTTACCCTAGTCCCTGGTAACCCCACTCATTCTCTGTTCCTATAGTTTTGCCTTTTCCATAATATAATATAATATAAAATTACAAAATGTGAAAAAAAAAACAAAACTAGAGCCTACAAAGGTTAAGCAATTTGCCTGAAGTCACACTGAGTTCTGCCCAACTCCAGAGTCCCTGCTCTTTACCATATTGGAATTGGGAGGAGTATGTGGAGGTAGGAAGATAAATGTCCTTGGTGTCATTTTCTGTTTTCACTCTCCATGGCTAAACCAAGATGCAATCAGCATATGAGCTACCTCTCAGCGTCCAAAGATAGAGCTGGCCAAATAGAGCAGATGGCCACCCCACTTATTGTGAGTGTTCTCCAGTCTTGGCCATGACTGTGGCTTGGCTGTTAGACTGATCAAAAATTGCAGCTAGAGGTAAGAATTCATTCCTCAGAGGTTCAAAATTAGCATCACTAAAGTCAACTACCTTTATAATCAAAGGAGGTCCTGCACTTTAAATCCGTTATTCAATATAGAAAGCTTTCTTCAGATAGCACAGAAATTATAAAGAGACCAAAGCCTGGTAGCTCAGGCCTGTAATCCTGAGAGGCCAAGGCCAAATGATCCCTTGAGTTCATGAGTTTGAGACCAGCTTGAGCAACAGTGAGAACCCATCTCTAAAAATAGCCAGGCATTGTGGTGAGCACCTGTAGTTCCAGCCACTTGGGAAGCTGAGGTAAGTGGATCACTCAAGCCCAAGAGTTTGAGGTTGCTGTGACCTGTGATGCCACAGCACTCTACTGAGGGTGACAAAATGGGACTCTTTCTCAAAAAAATAAAATAAAAATAGAAAAATTAGCCACATGAGGTGGTGCATGCCTGTAGTCCCAGTTGAGGCAGAAGGATTGCTTGAACCAGGAATTTGAGGTTGCTGTGAGCTAAGGCCATCGCACTCTGGCCTGGGCAACAGAGAACTACTCTGTCAAAAAAAGAGAAGAAGAAGGAACATATATGTGGAAATGAGGAAAAGAGAAAATTTTGAAGAACATCAAGTAGTCATCTTTGGCTACGACAAGAGACGATCCATAAAAGAGTAGGAAGGAAAACCTGATAGGCCTTTCAAGCAGGTAGGAGGGGGTGGAAGGTATAACATGTGCATTGTCTTTACAGCCCCACAGGCCTAGTTCAAGTTCTGTACCAAACAATGTAAAACTGTTTCACCAAATTTCGCCCATCCATTTCTTCATGTTACCAAAGACCAATCTTATTAAAGAAATGAGGTTAAGAGTCAAGTGATTTATCTAATAAATACATTTTAGTATTGGCTTGGTGCCCGCAGCACAGTGGTTGCAGCGCCAGCCACATTGAAGTTGGCGAGTTTGAACCCAGCCTGGGCCAGCTAAGCAACAATGACAACTGCAACAAAAAAATATCCAGGCGTTGTGGTGGGTGCCTATAGTCTCAGCTACTTGGGAGGCTGAGGCAAGAGAATAGCTTGAGCCCAAAAGTTTGAGGTTGCTGTTAGCTGTGATGCCACTGCACTCTACTGAGGGCAACAAAGTGAGACTCTGTCTCAAAAAAAAAAAAGTACTTTTTAGTATTGTGGTCCTACTCCACAATACTTTAGATTTATGTGTGTGTGTCTGTGTGTGTATGTATTTGTTTGTTTCTCCTGAGCTCTAGAACAGTGGTTCTCAACCTTCCTAATGCTGTGGCCCGTTAATACAGTTCCTGTGGGTCTTTCAAGCAGGTAGGAGGGGGTGAACGGTATAACATGTGCATTGTCTTTACAGCCCTGCAGGCCTAACAGTTGAGAACCGCTGCTCTAGAAGTTTGAGAACCATTGCTCATTGGGATGCTCTGAGGAGTAAATGGGATAAACTGTAAATATTTGACCAAGCCTGACCCAAGATAGTTTTAAATAATTGTTCTTTCCCTTCCCTTTCAACAAATACTCATCTCCCTTCAACTTAAAGTGTGGTCTTGGGATGCATCTGCATCTCTTGGGAACCTGTTAAACATGCATATTCTTAGGTCTACCAGAATAAGAAATTCTGACAGTGGGCCTCAGTAATCTGTGTTTTAACAAGCCCTCCAAGTTGTATTTAATATCCTACAGTTTGAGGGTCCCTGGTTTAGTGTAGTCTTCGTTTATGTGGCTGGCACCCTAGACACTGAGCTATAGGTGCCAAGCCTGTTTTATAATTTTTTTTTTTTTCTAATTTTCTATTTTTTTTTTAGAGACTGAGTCTCATTTTGTCACCCTCAGCAGAGTGCTGTAGCGTCACAGCTCACAGCAACCTCCAGCTCTTGGGCTTATGTGATTCTCTTGCCTCAGCCTCCCGAGTAGCTGGGACTCCAGACCCCTGCCACAACACCCGGCTATTTTTTTGTTTGGCCGGGCCGGGTTCAAACCCACCACTCTCGGTATATGGGGCCAGTGCCGTACTCACTGAGCCACAGGTGCTGCCCATGTTTTGTAATTCTTGATGTAGTGATAGTACCTTAAACTTTTTGAAATGCTATTGTATTCTGTGGTCTTTGGTATAAACAAAACTGTCAGATTCTCTCTCTTTTTTTTGAGACAGAGTCTCAAGCTGTTGCCCTCGAGAGAGTGCTGTAGCGTCATAGCTCACAGCAACCTCCAACTCGGGCTCAAGTGATCTTCTTGCCTCAGTTTTTGTAGCAAGGTGTTGCTTTTGCTTAGGCTGGTCTCAAACTCATGAGCTCAATCCACCCGCTTCAGCCTTCTAAAGTGCTAGAATTACAGGCGTGAGCCACCATGCCTGGCTTTTTTTTTTTTTTTTTTTTTTTTTTTGACCCAGAGTCTCACTCTGTTGCCCAGGCTAGAGTGCTATAATGTCATTATTCACAGCAACCTCAAACTCCTGGGTTCAATCAGTCCTCTTGCCTCAGCCTCCCAAGTACGGAGTAGCTTTACAGGTGCCTGCCACAATGCCTGGCTAATTTTTCTATCTTTAGTACAGACGGGTCTCGCTCTTGCTCAGGCTTGTCAGAAACTCCTAAGCTCAAGCAATCCACCCACCTTGGCCTCCCACAGTGCTAGGAATACAGGTGGGAACCACAGTGCCCAGCCAGAACTCTCAGATTCTTTATGGTTTAAGTTGTCCCATTTGGTAGCTTATCTTGTTATTCCTCAAATATTGTTGTTATTATTGAGTCATATTGTTAATATCATTATGTTCATTATTATAACTCTCATCATTACATGTACCATCTGCTTCACACTTCATGCGAAGGATAGATACAGAGGAATTGCATCAACCCCCATGAGCAATATAACATTCTCCTAATTGATCTCCTTACACTTCTTAATATAATTAATAAATTGTGACTTGTAGCTTTAAGAAAAATTAGATGCCCTAGTTGCAGCTGGCAGAGAAAGCTATTCTAACAACAAACCAAACTATCCTTCTCAACACAGAGTTTTTAAGGTAAGGGTAATGGGGGGCGGGGGCATTTTCTCAGCAATTGCTAAAGTCAAGGACCAGGAGATTTAGGGTTCTCTTGGTGAAACAGTAAGATTCCTAGAGACACTCCAAGCTTATCTATAATTTGTATAACCTAAACCCTGTTGTTTTTTTTGTTTGTTTATTTTGAGATAGAGTCTCATTTTATCACCCTCGGTAGAGTGCTGTGGCGTCACAAGCTCACAGAAACCTCCAACTCTTGGGCTTAGGAGATTCTCACTTTTATCACTATGTCATCACAGCTCACAGCAACCTCCAGCTCTTGGGCTTAGGAGATTCTCTTGCCTCAGCCTCCCGAGTAGCTGGGACTACATGCGCCCACCACAACACCCGGCTATTTTTTTGTTGTAGTTTGGCGGGGGCTGGGTTTAAACCTGCCACCCTCGGTATATGGGGCCGGCGCCTTACCCACTGAGCCACAGGCACTGCCCTCTCCCTGTTTTCAAAACAGGAAGGGAGTTTGGAAAGTAAGACACTAAAAAAAGGATAAGTAATTTCTAGATAAGAATTTCCTTTTAGCTTAAAACAGATTGGTTTTTTCATCTAAGTTCCTCCCTTTTTAAGCAGAGATAGATGAAGCTCTGGACATCTTTAATGAAGGGTCCCATATAATAACCATATGTGTAATGATTGTTAATAATAGAGTCTTCTGATGGAAATGTCATCTTATAACTGTAGGGACAATTTGTCAAGAGTGGGTAAAAGAATGTTAGACCCAGGTTTTGTTCTTGGCTCACATTAAGTCATCAAGTAAACTATTTAAATGCCTCACTCTAACCATAGGCTAAGGTGAAATTAAAAAGTTTTTATCAATTAAAGGTTTTTGTTTTTGTTTTTGTTTTGAGACAGAGTCTCACTATGTTGCCCTTGGTAGAGTGCTATGGCATCACAGCTCACAGCAACCTCACACTCTTGGCCTCAAGTGATTCTCTTGCCCCAGCCTCCCAAGTAGCTGGGACTGCAGGCATTTGCTATAATGCCTGGCTATTTTTTTGTTGCAGTTGTCATTGTTGTTTAGCTGACCCGAGCTGGGTTCAAACCCTCCAGACTGGGTGTATGTGGCCGGCGCCCTACCCACTGAGCTACGGGTACCACCAATTAAAAGTATTTTTTAGTACCAAATATTCATGTTGCTATGGCATTTTCATAATAAAATTGTACATGGTGATATCCCACTACCTAAAATTATATATGGTGAGATAGTAATTTTGCAGGCAATTAAGAAATCACTATAAAAAATAGAAGATGTGGGGCAGCGCCTGTGACTCAAAGGAGTAGGGCGCCAGCCCCATATGCCAGAGGTGGTGGGTTCCAACCCAGCCCTGGCCAAAAACCACACAAAAAAATAATAATAATAATAGAAGATGTGGCTCAGCACCTGTAGCTCAGTGGCTAGGGTGCCAGCCTCATACACTGGAGCTGGTGGGTTCAAGTCCAGCCCAGGCCTGCCAAACAGCAATGACAACAACCCTAAAATATCCAGGCATTGTGGCGGATGCCTGTAGTCCCAGCTACTTGGGAGGCTGAGGCAAGAGAATCACTTAAGCCCAAGAGTCTGAGGTTGCTGTGAGCTGTGATACCACGGCACTCTACTCAGGGCAACATAATGAAACTCCATCTCAAAAAAAAAAAAAGAGAAGATGTGTGTATGTATATATTGTATGCAAATTTAGGAAGATATTAGACACCAAAAGGTTAAATTTCTGATCTGTACATTTGCATGTACTGTAATGAGAAGTGGCATCCATGTAGATGTGATACATTGCTTGCAGCTCTTGAGGTTTTCAGTTTCTGCTGTGAGAGCAATTCTAAACTCAGACAGACTTGGACACTACTCTGGATTATTGTCCATAAATATCAAACTACTATTTACAAACTGGCAAGTGGAGGCCAACTGGAATTGTGAAGTGCCATAGGCCAGTCTGCTTTTCAGCCTTTCTGCTAAGTACACCAAGAGCCTCACAGAGTAATCATCAGGACCTAGGTCATCATCTCACCAGAAGCTCCAGATTTCTTCAACTTCTGCCCTCTTGTTATATCAAAATGTGATATATATTTTTATTATATTCTAAAATATGTCTTTTTTAATATTTTCCAAAATTCTTGCCAAATCTTCAAGAAATATTGAGTTGCTGATATAGAAAAGTAGGTCATTTCCAGCTGGGATGGTCAGTGATAAATTGGATTTCATTTTAAAAAAAATTTTTTTTTTTTTTTGAGACATTCTCACTTGTCGCCCCCTGGTAGAGTGCCGTGGCATCATAGCTGTCAGCAATCTCAAACTCTTGGGCTTAAGTGATGCTCTTGCCTCAGCCTCCCAAGTAGCTGGGACTATAGACACTTGCCACAATGTCCAGCTGTTTTTTAGACACAGAGTCTCTCTCTAGCTCAGTCTGGTCGTGAACTCTTGAGTTTAGGTGATCTGCCCACCTCAGCCTCCCAGGGTGCTGGGATTCCAGGCATGAGCCAGCGAGCCCAGCCGGTGGATTCCATCAAAATTTATAACTTTTCTCCAGCAAAAAACACTTATCAAAAAAGTGAAAAGAGGCCAGGCGTGGTGGTTCATGCCTGTAATCTAGCACTCTAGGAGGCCAAGACAGGAGGATCACTTGATCAGGAGTTGGAGGCTCGCCTAAGACAAGAATGACACCCCATCTCTACTAAAAAATACAAAAATTAGCTGGGCAGGTATTGTAGTAAGTGTCTGTAGTACCAGCTCCTAGGGAAGCTCAGGCAGGAGAATTTTTTGAACCCAAGAGTTTGAGGTTGCTGTGAGCAAAGCTGATACTATAGCACTCCAGCCTGGGGCAACAGAGTAAGATTCTGTTTCCAAAACAAAAAAAAGGGTGGTGCCTGTGGATCAGTGGGTAGGGCTCTGGCTCCATATACCAAGGGTGGTGGGTTCAAACCTGGCCCTGGCCAGCTAAACAATAATGACAACTCCAGACAAAAAATAGCTGGGTGTTCTGGCGCTGGACGTTCTGGTGGGTGCCTGTAGTCCCAGCTCCTTGGAGGCTGAGCCAGGAGACTCACCCAACAGTTTGAGGTTGCTGTGAGCTATGATGTCATAGCACTCTACCAAGGTCGACATAGTGAGAATCTGTCTCAAAAAAAAAAGGTTAGGTGTAGATGCATATTTTCTAACTGGACTAAAGGAAATATATGTATGATGCTTTTATAAATAAATTTTCACTTTTGATCTGCATACAAGCCCTACTGGTCTTTTCCCAATGTCACAGATGAAGAAATGAACTTACAAAGAATGTAAGTAATTTGCCTGAACTGCAGGCCTGCATTTCTTAACTAAATCACTCTGATTCTAGAGCCCAGATATTCTGCTTAGAAGCTGCCATAACATCGTTTACTAATTTACAGAGAATTAAAATGTGATAAAATGTTCTGAATACAGGCACCTGGGGTGTCATTTTATCTTTACTGGTAAAGGCATTCATGTGTCTTAAAGTGCCTCAAAGTCAGTTTGAACATCTATTATGTCTGTCCTGCTAATATAAAAAAAATGACAGCAGTCTCTTTTAACTCTAACAGTCTTTCCTTGTATGTATTTTTATTTATTTTTATTTATTTATTTATGTATTTATTTATTTATTTTTGAGATGGAGTCTCAAGCTGTCACCCTGGGTAGAGTGCGGTGGCATCATAGGTCACAGCAACCTCCTTGCGCTGAAGCTAACCTCTTGCCTCAGTTTTTCTATTTTTAGTAGAGACGGGGTCTCACTTTTGTTCAGGCTGGTCTCAAATTCATGAGCTCAAGCAGTCCACCCACCTCAGCCTCCCAGAGTGATAGGATTACAGACATGAGCCACCTCGCCCAGCCTTGTATGAATTTTTAAAAGACAACTTTAGGAGGAGAAAGAAAACCTGACCTTAAAGTAACAAGTATATAACCATTTGAGCAAACTAGTAGTATAGAAAAATACTGTAATCCAGATGTTCAGACATAAGGATAATGTTGTTGACATTTCTTTTGCCATCTGATCAGACTTGAAGTATTCCTGAGGGCTGCTGCTGACAGATGACTAACTTTTTCCTGGAGCTCAGAAGCTAGTGAGAACCTTCAGCGCCCAAATACCTCTGTGTTGTATCATAATTTTTCAGTTTTTGCTGCAGGTTTCACCAGTCAACCGACATGTGTGTAACTAGTGCTAAATCTAATAAGGCTTCCTTACTAAAAGCACTTGGCTTAAATGGAGAAATTAAAGAATTTTAGTTTTGATAGGGCTTTGGGGCACTTCAGTTTTAAATTGATTGGGTTAAGTAACTAAAAAACTAATATTTCTGAACACCTTTTCCTTTTTCACAAGTAACAACCACCCATTAGTTCGCCCTTAAAATGTCCCCTGTATCCTTCTTCATCCCAGGACATTTTGACCACTTTTCCCAGTTCCCATGAGTCCTACACTACAGTTGTCAAAATTCTTGAGATGTGCAGCTTTCAGAAATTAACTGTTAAGGCTCAGCGCTTGTAGCTCAGCAGCGAGGCTACCAGCCACATACACTGGAGCTGGCAGGGTCGAATCCAGCCTGGGCCTGCCATACAACACTGATAACTACAACAAAAAAACAGCAGGGCATTGTGGAGGGCACCTCTAGTCCCAGCTACTTGGAAGGCTGAGGCAAGAGAATCGCGTAAGCCCAAGAGTTGGAGGTTGCTGTGAGCTGTGATACTACAGCACTCTATCAAGGGCAACATAGTGAGACTCTGTCTCTGTCTCAAAAAAAAGAAAAGAAAGAAAGAAATTAACTGTTAGGTTGGGGTGGGCGAGTGGATGGAGTGCCCCAAAATTAGATTAACAAAGAAGCAAAAGAGACTGCCTGAAGTTAGCATTACAATGAAGTTTTTAAATGTTTTTAGGTAGGAAGAAGGTAAGCAAACATAAATGGGTGTGCCCTAGATCAACCAACAGGTGCTAGACTAGAGTATAGATTGTTAATCTAGAAATCAAAGAATAATACAACTGTAGCTTTAAACAAGCACACGGCTAATTATTAGTGGTTCCCTTCCAGGTCACTGTCAAGTGCCAAGGTATGTGGCAAGAATAGTAGAATGGAAATGAGGTGATAGGATTCTAACTTGAGCTCAGTTCTGTTAATTTTGGGCATGCCAGTTATCCCCTGTGGGCCTTGGTTTCTCATCTGTCTAATAAATGGTTTGGGATAGGTGATTCCTAAAGTTTCTTCAGTTCTAAGAATCTGTGTATTCATGAATAACCATTCAGCATATGATTCAGCCTAAGGGTGGCAGGATTGATGGAGTGTGGAGCTATGTTGGCACCCTGCCCTTACTAGTGACAAGGCTTGATCTGGTGAACAGGAAAGACCAGTACTGAGCAAATTCCAAAGGTCAGCTACATACACACCCACATAAACACCCTTGTCCTATGAGTGCTCTTCCAGCTGGATCAGTAATGAGGATCTAGTTTACCTGTCACTTAAATAAAGTGTGTGCCAAGGTTTAACCTTTAACCCTCCTTCCCATCTCTGTATGTCTTTCCCCTGTAAGTTCTCTAGCACAAGGCACTTTTTACTCTGTTGAAAGAATAGGGGGAGATACAAAAAAAAAAAAAAAAAATAGCCAGGCGTCATGGCAGGCGCCCGTAGTCCCAGCTACTCGGGAGACTGAGGCAAGAGAATCTAAGCCCAGGAGTTAGACGTTGCTGTGAGTTGTGACAGCCTGGCACTACCAAGGACCACAAAGTGAAACTCTTTCAATTAAAAAAAAAAAAAGGTGGGAAAAAAATAAACTACAAATAAGCAATTTTCAAGACTAGTCCCTTTTTATATTCTAGTCTGTGATTCTTGGAGGCGGAAAAGAGCTATGTGAAATTTGATTAAAAGAGCAGGCAGGTATTTGATAGACCTTAGAATGTGGCCATCTGATATTATCCACAGCAGATTATTCTTGCTTGATTGATTCCTTGGGGACAGGCTATGTTTTTCCCTCAAGCCCCAGTCTCATTCTGCTTCACCCACACTAAGATTCTTCCCAAGAGATGACCCTTAATTCCATCTGCCCACTGTGTTTTTATGCCAGTCTCCTTGCCTTTTCCTCCAGTCTGAGGGGAATAGCCAGGGTTTTCCTCCTCTCTAATAATTCCTTTTTTTCTGTAGCTCATATATTCTCCTCATCCATCATGCCACTGTTATTTCAAAGTAACTAATGACTTTATTGTGAAATACAGTGATGTTTTCCTTTTCCTCATTCTCCTTCGACTTTGTAATGTTCGGTGTTATTAAACTCTTTTCCTACCTGAAATATTATTCTTCCTTTTTCACACATATTCTATCCTGATTAACCTCCTCGTTTTTCTGTCTTGTCTTGGTTTCTTTTGCTTCTATTGTCTTTAGATACAGGCCTTCCCCATGATTCAGCCCTTGGTTTGCCCTTCTTTCATGGTCTGTTCCTGTGAGAGTTTTTTTCTGGCTTCAGCTATCACCAGCAACACCACCACCAGAGCCAGTTCTCTCCGATCTTTTTGTCCCCATTAGTGGCACCCTCCTAATCACCGAGACATGGAACCTTGAGATCAGTAGTCTTTCCATTAGGGTCTCCTAGTGATATACGGACTTTCGAGGGACACCTGGACATGGATGGCTTTAAGGAAATCAATCCAGAATTTCAATTTCCCTATGTACTTTTGTCAAAAATCAATATGCTTGATGCTAGCTTGGCGCCTGTGGTCCAGTGGTTAGGGCACCAGCCACATACACAGGGGTTGGTGGGTACGAACCCAGCCCGGGCCAGCTAAACAACAATGACAACTACAATAAAAAAAATAGCCAGGTGTTGTGGTGGGCAAGAGAATTGCTTAAGCCCAAGAGTTTGAACTTGTTGTGAGCTGTAACGCCACAGCACTCTACTGAGGGTGACATAGTGAGACTGTCTCAAAAAGAAAAAAAAAATGCTTGATGCTATGCAGCAACAGAAAACAAATATATATATACACACACTTTTTTTTTTCCTTAACATCATCCTTCACTAGCCTTAAAGAAGGAAAAAAAGTATAAAAATTTCACAGAAGGCAACCCAAGTAAGGCCATCAGTTTGTTATCTAGACAACAAACTGATGGCCTTATCTATTTATCTTAAAAGTAGAATTCAGAAATAAGATGATTGTCATGACAGAGAAGTATGCTCTATGTTCATTTGAATTAAAAAGTAAAAGTAGAAGCACTGGTGCTTTATTACTCCTTCTGTATTCCTTTCTGTCTAATAAAATTCTATCTTACAGGATTTTAAAAAACAAAAACTGAAAGTAGACCTTTTTTTGCTAGAAAGTTAAGTCTGATCCAGCAAGTAAGTCTGATACATTTTGATTGCATGGCAGATATTTTCTATATCTACATAAGCATATCTTCCATAGACATTTAAAAACAAACACACACACACACACATGGCAGTGCCTGTGGCTCAAAGGAGTAGGGCCCCAGCCCCATACTCCTTTGAGTGGCAGGTTCAAACCCAGCCCCGGCCAAAAACTGCAAACAAACAAAAAAAACACACACCAGGTTGGGTGCCAGGGCTCATGCCTATAATCCTAGCACTGTGGGAGGCTGAGGCGGGTAGATTGCATGAACTCATGAGTTCGAGACCAGCCTGAGCAAAAGTGAGACCCCCATCTCTACTGAAAGTAGAAAAACTGAGGCAAGAGGATCACATGAGCCCAAGAGTTGGAGGTTGCTGTGAGCTATAATGCCATTGCACTGTACCCAGGGTGACAGCTTGAGACTCTGACTCAAAAAATAAATAAATAAACAACACATCATTTGTTGTTTAAAAATATAAATTTTAGATGACAACTTTATAATTTTTTTTTTAATAGAGACTGGGTCTTGCTCTTGCTCAGGCTGGTCTCAAACTCCTGAGTTTAAGTAATCCTCCCACTTCAGCCTCCCAAAATGCTAGGATTACAGGCCAGCATTGGCAACCTTTTTTTTTGAAGCTGAATCTTACTCTGTCACCTCAGAATACCGTGGCGTCACGGCTCACAGCATCCTCAAACACTTGGGCTCAAGCGATTCTCTTGCCTCAGCCACCCAAGTAGCTGGGACTACAGGTGCCCACCACAACACCCAACTATTTTTAGAGACAGGGGCTCACTCTTGCTTAGGTGGGTCTTGAACCCATGAGCTCAGGCGACTCCACCCTCGGTCTACCAAAGTGCTAGGATTACAGGCGTAAGCCACTGCACCAGGCCCCTAGATGGCAACTTTTTTTATATATGTATATTTTTGTTTTTATTAAATCAGAACTGTGTACATTGATGCATTTATGAAGTTCAGTGTACTCATTTGATATACGATGTGAAATGCTTCCTGCACTGATTAACACATCCATCACAATTATACTCTTTTTTTTTTGAGACAGAAGTCTCACTATGTCGCCTTCAGTAGAGTGCTGTGGCGCCACAGCTCACAGCAACCTCAAACTTTTGGGCTTAAGCAATTCTCTTGCCTCAGCTTCCCAAGTAATTGGGACTATAAGCGCCCACCACAACACCCAGCTATTTTGTTGTTGTTGTTGCAGTTGTTATTGTTGATTTACCTGGCCCAGCCGGGTTCAAACCCACCAACCTCAGTGTATTTGGCTGGCACCATAACCACTGTGCTACAGGCGCCGAGCCTATACTCTTTTCTTAAGAGTTTGAAATGTACCATTGCATCATGCATCATGTGAGATCCCCCCCCCAAATACCCTCTCTCCTCCCGCCTCCCCTCCCCTCCCCTGTCTCTCCTCTTCCCTTCTACTTTAGATAGCAATTTTTAATGTGAGAGGAGGACATACAGTTTTTCAAAATTCTTTTAGGGACATACCAGCAAAAAGATTTGAAGACCATTATGTTAGTGGCTTAACCATCTTTTACTTGTCCTTTTCTTTCTTCCCTCAAATCAATTCTTTGATTTTTTTTTTTCCTCTGTTATATCAGACTCTACCTCGTTTTCCAAACTTTCTTGTCCATATTTTTTTGACAGAGTCTCATTTTGTCACCCTCGGTAGAGTGCTGTGGTGTCATAGCTCACAGCTACCTCAAACTCTTGGGCTCAAGTGATTCTCTTGCCTCAGCCTCCCTAGTAGCTGGGACTATAGGCACCCACCACAGTGCTTGACTGTTTTTTTGTTTGTTTGTTTGTTTGTTTGTTTGTTTGTTTGTTTGTTTTGAGACAGAGCCTCAAGTTGTCACCCTGGGTAAAGTGCTATGGCATCACAGCTCACAACAACCTCCAACTCTCCTGCCTCTGCCTCCCAAGTAGCTGGGCTTACAGGCGCTTGTCACAACACCCGGCTATTTTTTGGTTGCAGCTGTCATTGTTGTTTGGCAGCCCAGGCTGGATTCAAACCGGCCAGCTCAGGTGTATGTGACTGGCGCCTTAGCCGCTTGAGCCATAGGCACCAAACCCTTGACTGTTTTCAGGATGGGGTCTCGTTCTTGCTGAGGCTGGTCTCAAACTGTGAGCTTAGGCAATCCACCTGCCTTAGCCTCTCCTATTTTCATTGTACTATTTTCCCCCTCTTGTACTTAGCCTGGTCTCTTGGAGTGAGCGTTCCATACCATTTCCTACCCCTGTGTCTTTACTATGTCATTATCTTCCCTTGGAATGCCATCATCTCTTCTCTGGTCAGGTGATTTTTCTTTAACTTCTGTATCCCTAGCTATTCCATACAATTAGCACTTATATCATCCTCTGATTTTGCTCCTTAAGAGTATAAAGTACCTATTATAATTCTGCTATATTCAACTTAATGTCTAATGCATTAACCACATAATGGGTGCTTAATAAATATTTTATTGACTACCTAGAATACAGAGCATTTATTCACTCATTCTTTCATCCATCAAGTGTACCAAGAACTGTACTAGGAACTAGTGTACAGTAAGGACCAAAAATAAACAACAATATCTGCCTTCAAAAATTGATAAATAAAGCTGGGTAAAGTAGTTCACACCCGTAATCCTAACACTCTGGGCGGCCAAGGTGGAAGGTTTGTGTGAGAATAAGACTAGCTTGAGCAAGAGAGACCCTGTCTCTATTTCTTTTCTTTTTTTTTTTTTCTTGAGACAGAGTCTCACTATGTTGCCCTGGCTTGAGTGCCATGGCATCACAGCTCACAGCAACCCCTAACTCTTGGGCTTAAGCAATTCTCTTGCCTCCCAAGTAGCTGGGACTACAGGCACCCACCACAACACCAGGGTATTTTTTTGTTGCAGTTGTCATTGTTGTTTAGCAGGCTGGGTTTCAACCCGCCTGCCTCAGTGTATGTGACTGGCACCCTAATCACTGAGCTACAGGTGCCAACCCTCCCTCTATTAAAAAATATAAATAAATTTTTAAAAGGTTGGTGAATAAGTATGATATATAGTATGTTAAAGAGTGCTGCCGGGTGTGGTGGCTCACACCTGTAATCCCAGCACTCTGGGAGGCCAAGGCATGTGGGTTTGCCTGAGTTCATGAGTTTGAGACCATCCTGAGCAAGAGTGAGACCCTGTCTCTACTAAAAATAGAAAAAGCTAGCTAAGCATCATGGCAGGTGTCCATGGTCTCAACTATTTCGGAGGCTGAGGCAGGAGGATTGCTTGAGCCCAAGAGTTTGAGGTTGCTGTGAGCTATGATGATGCCACAGCACCTCTAGCCAGGGCAACAGAGTAAGATTTGGTCTCAAAAAAAAAAAAAAAAAAGGAACAATAAGTGCGACAAGAACAATAGAAAAAATAAAACAAGAAAGAAGAAGAAGTATATGTCAGGAGAGTTTTACAGGTGGGGAGGGGTAATGTTGTGTGCAATTCTAGATAAGATGGTCAAGGTGATATTTTAGTAAAGATCTGAAGTATAGGATGTATCTGTGGAAAGACCCTTTCAGGCAAGGAACTCCTTATGTGAAGACACAAAGGCTGGACCTGCCTAATATTCCAGGAAGGAGAAGGGAGAACTTTGTGGATGGAGCAGAATGGTGAACGAAGAGTGAGAAATGAGTCAGAGGACAGTGGGCGGGGGCTGGACTTGGTTTTTTGCTCTGTGTGAGATTGGAGGCTTCAGAGAGTTTTGAGCAGAAGAATGAATGGCCCTGACTTACGAAAGAATCTCTCTGGATGCTGTGTTAAGAATCAACTGAAGGGGGTGGCGCCTGTGGCTCAAAGGAGTAGGGCGCCAGCCCCATATACCAGAGGTGGTGGGTTCAAACCCAGCCCCAGCCAAAAAAAAAGAAAAGAATAAACTGAAGGGGGGCAGTGCCTGTTGGCTCAGTGGGTAGGGTGCTGGCCCCGTATACCAAGGGTGGTGGGTTCAAACCCAGCCCCAGCCAGCTAGAACAGCAATGACAACTACAACAACAAGAACAAAGCTGGGCATCATAGCAGGCACCTGTGGTCCCAGCTACTCAGGAGGCTTAGGCAAGAGAATCACTTAAGCCCAAGAGTTGGAGGTTGCTGTGAGCTGTGATGTGACAGTACTCTACTGAGGGTGACAAAGTGAAACTCTGTCTAAAAAAAAAAAAAAAAAAAAGAATAAAACTGAAGGGGGAGGCACCTTTGGCTCAGTAGGTAGGGTACCAGCCCCATCTACCCAGAGTGGCAAGTTTGAACCCTGCCCTGGCCAAACTGCAACAAAAAATAGCTGGGCATTGTGGCGGGCGCCTGTAGTCCCAGCTACTTGGAAGGCTGAGGCAAGAGAATCACCTAAACCCAGGAGTTTGAGGTTGCTGTGAGCTGTGACACCATAGCACTCTATCAAGGGCGATAAAGTAAGACAGAGTCTCAATAAATAAATAAACTGAAGGGAGACAAGAGCAGAAAAGAGATCAGTCAGAGGGCCAGAGATAATGGCGACTTGGGCAGAGGGACCGGTACAGGTGGAGAGAAGTAGACAGATTCTGGATTTATTTTAAAAGTAGAACAAACAGGATTTGCTGTTGGTTGGATTAAGGGCAGAGGGGAAGGATGTCAGGAATGGTTGCAAGGTTTCAGACCTGAGTAAGCAGAGTAAGCAAGTTACTACTTGCTGAAATGAGGAAAGATAGGAGAGGAGCAGGTTCAACAAGGGAGGGAGTCAGCAGTTCAGTGTGGGATCTGTGAAGTTTGAGGTACCCATTAGGCATGCACCTATTGCAGGTGTCAAGTGGACTATCCAAGTGTGGAGTTCCAGAGGAGAAATGTAGGCTTGAGATGAAAATTTAGGAGAAATCTGTGTATAGATAGTATTTAAAACTATAGGATATGAGATGAGATTACCGGGTACTTCACACTATTGAAGCAAAGATGAAGCAATCACACTTTGTTTTGTTTGTTTGTTTGAGACAGAGTCTTGCTGACATAAGGATAGAGTGCTGTGGCATCAGCCTAGCTCACAGCAACCTCAAACTCCTAGGCTTAAGCTGTCCTCCTGCCTCAGCCTCTCAAGTAACTAGGGCTACAGATGCCATCATGCCCGGCTAATTTCTTTTTCTTTTTTCTTTTTTTTTTTTTCAGTTTTTGGCCGGGACTGGGTTTGAACCCGCTACCTCTGGCATACGGGGCCAGCACCCTACTCCTTTGAGCCACAGGCACCACCCTAATTTCTTTATTTTTAGAAGAGACAGTGTCTGCTCTGGCTCAGGCTGGTCTCAAATTCTTGAGCTCAAGCGATCTTCCCACCCCAGCCTCCCTGAGTGCTAGGATTACAGGCAGTCTCACATTTATTGAGCATTTGTTATATGTCGTGCTTAATATACACAGACCCTAAGGTAGATACTCATTTTACTATTGAAACTGAGAACCAAAAAGCTGGACTAATAAACCACCTTGAAGTGACACTTAGTAAGCAGTAGATCTAGGATTTTTTTTTTTTTTTTTTCTTTTTTTGTAGAGATGGAGTCTCACTTTACTGCCCTCGGTAGAGTGCCATGACGTCACACAGCTCACAGCAACCTCCAGCTTTTGGGCTTACGGGATTCTCTTATCTCAGCCTCCTGAGCAACTGGGACTACAGGTGCCCGCCACAATGCCCGGCTATTTTTTGGTTGCAGTTGTCATTGTTTAGAAGGCCTGGGCCAGGTTGGAACCCGCCTGCCTCAGTGTATATGGCTGCTGCCCTAACCGCTGAGCTACGGGTACTGAGCCAACAACTCATGAATTTTCTTTTTTTTTTAAATAGAGACAGAGTCTTACTTTATGGCCCTTCGGTAGAGTGCTGTGGCATCACACAGCTCACAGCAACCTCCAGCTCCTGGGCTTAAGTGATTCTCTTGCCTCAGCCTCCTGAG